>QRFJ01002593.1:0-47334 GCA_006176705.1 Cocos nucifera | reverse complement strand
CTCCCTATTGTCCCAAGCCAGTACTTGGCTTTATCTTTTAATGATAAGGAAAATAAAATTAGTCTAAGGGCATCATTAGTTAAATTTTGAATTCTCATCCGTAGAGCAGATTTCTAAGAATTCATCCAGATGTTTATAAGGAATCTTCATTGATGTTTTCATAGAAAAATGAAAGCATCTGGATTGTAATCGGCTTGATCTCATTAGTGGGTAGCATGAATTTTAGGTAATTGGATACAAGTCGATGGATTATAGGTGGAAGGAATAAAATATTCCTTCATCTGCTTAGGTGGTTCTCTAAAATTTTCAGCCATTTGGTTATCGGGTTTAATACAATTCAGCCTTTTAATTTTATGGTTGGGTTCAACTAGATCAGGTAAAGTGATTTCCTACCGTGCATGCACTAGTGCAACCCTATCGTGTTGTTCAAAAAAAAATTTTAGAATTTTTTTATATTTTTTTTATTATTTTATTATATTAATTATTTTATTTATTAATTTAATTTAATTTAATTTAATTATTATTTTTAATATTTTTTTAGTTAGTTAAATTTAATTTTTATTTTATTTTATTTTTATAGGAGAAAGAAGAAGAAAGAAAGAAGAGTTCTAAAGAAGAGGTCCTAAGGAGTCCTAGAACTAAGAGAAGAAAAGAATTAGGTTTAATTAGATTTGAATGTTGGTTAGCAATCAAGTTGGTCAATCAATCCTGACTAAAGGTTGTCCTAGATCTAGACAGCTCCTAACTGCCAAGGTCACCTTCAAGCCCTCCAAGTGTAGGATTAGCCAATCAACTAGCCAGGTAAGTGTAAGATCGGTGGGAGTCCCCCCGTTGCTTGCCTTAGACACCAATTATGCTTGGCCAGGTAAGCTAATGGAACCAATTAGAAACCACCTTCCTTCGGGCCCAGTCATCCCTGAACCACTTTTCTAGACACTAGTCAAATTGACTAACCCTAATCTGGTTCAACTCTTAGGGTTCCTTATCCTATTGAGCTCGAGTTCCTAGGGCTGATGTCTAATTGATTTTAAAATTAAAGGCTTAGGTCAATGCAGGATGCTGGTTGGTTGTTTGTGGGCCAAGGAAGGGTGATCAAATCCTCACCTTATCTTGTTTAATTGGGTTGTACCCTTAATTTGATTTAATATGAATATGCACAAAAAATTTTCAATCAAAGGGTTCTATGCAATTTAAACTAGATGCATGCAACTAATTGAATTCTGAAAGGCTTACCTTGCCTCCAGCAATCACCAAAAAAAATAAAAATAAAAATAATATGATGCATATTCTAAGCAGTTAGGATTTCTAATCTTATCATGAGGCTTTTAATTAGGTTTAAATAGATATTTTTTAAATTAATTTAAAAATAAAATAAGTAAATAAATAAATAAAAAGAAAAGAGGACTAGGGTTAGGATTGATCTCACCAAAATTAGATGCTTTCTTCCTTTTCTCTTTTTTTCTACAAAATAAATAAATAAAAAAAATTAGTGAGTAATATTTAAAAAAATATTTATAATTAATTTATAAAAAAAATCAAAGAAATCAAAGAAAAAATAGCATCTATTCCATCCCCGGCAATGGCGCCAAAAACTTGATAGGAACGCGATGTTGTCGTTAAGACACCATGTTTATCAGTTTAATCCGACTTCTTAAAATAATTAAAAATGCATAGATAGTAGTGAGTCGGGTCGAATCCATAGGAAAGGTAGTATTTTTAGATTTAAAATCTTTAATTTTTTTTTAAAAAAATTTAAAAATAGATTTTGAAGTCAGAAATTAAAATTGTGAAGTGAAAATTAAATTATGCAGAAAATAAACTTGGTACTAAGATCTACTAGTTAGATCTTAGCATCTACTTGCACAAAAATAAAAAGTAATAATTAAAATATAGAAATTAAATTACAATAAAAATAAGGAGCATAAAATTAAAGAATATAAAAATAAATATTGCATTAATTAAAATTTTATAATTTAAATATATAAAAAGAAGAAATTAAAACAAGCTGATCTCTAATCTTGGATCGACATTGGCAGAAAGATGGTGTAGAAGCCTAGCTCTTCTTCTCGGCACCCGTTGCTTTGAAGCAGCCTTTAACCCATAGCCTGGCTTTGCCCTGTACCAAAGCTTCACCTTGGTTGGAGATGTTGATTTCTGGAGGCCTGGGGTCCTTTTTATAGAGCTAAGGAGGGCTGGATAGTTTGCTTCTAAAGGCAATGTGGGACTAAGGGGCTCTTTGCAATCATCAAAATATAAAAGAAATCTAAATAAAAATTTGGAATTAAAAGAAGTCCTAGATAAATCTCTGACTAAATCTAGATGAAAATCTAGCCATTCAAATAGGAATCCAACGGTTCCAAAAATCATCAAAATCGGATGCAGTATCAGTCTCAGATCAGGGTCGGATTAAATTCTGGCCATCCGGATCATGCGCTTGATGGAGAAAATCTGCCATCGTAAATCACGTGCGTCGAGAGTCCTGATCACCGTCGGGAGCATTTCTGGACCGTCGGATCGTTGCATCACTTGAGTTTTTTGGCCATCGGAATTGCGCTAGATCACGCGTGATAGAATGTTGCTGAATCAAAATTCCGAAAATAACCACTGTCGTCCGATCATGATCGCAATCAACCGCAGCTATCCGATCGTATAATTACTATTCCCATGGACCACGTGGACTGACTGCACTGCACACCACAGCCAATCAGCGCCTCTGTTGTCGAGTGAAAAGACTAGATTGCCCTATGAGCCGCGATAAATTTCTATGGACCCTTTAAGGGTCTAGGTCCACCACGTGTCGCGCTGTGATTCGTCGGTTTCTGCTGAGCTGGCGGTCCATGCCTAGATCGTGGACCGACTGATGACTTCAATGGCTGAGTCGGCTTTGATGGCTTGGCTTGGCTTGCGGAGCTGGCTGAGCCATTTTCTTTTTTATTTAAATTTTATTTATTTTATTTCTTTAAAAATTCATATCTTCTTTGTTTTAGCTTCATTTTTTGTGAAACTTATTTCATTATGATCAAAAAAATAAACTCTTTCTATTGATAATAAAATTTTATTTTTTAATTTTTATTATTTTATAATTAATTTTTTAATTAATAAAAATATGAATTTCTTAAAAATTATATATAAATTAATCAATAATTCTTAAAAATTAATATGAATTAATTGATAAATTAATATTTTTATTGGTGAATTTATGATGCTTATCAAGATCCATTTATGGATTAAAGAAAGCATCAAGGAGTTGGAACATCCATTTTGATGAAATAGTAAAAGAGTTTGGTTTTATCAAGAATGTGGATGAACCATGTGTGTACAAGAAAACTAGTGGGAGAACCATAGTCTTCTTGGTTCTGTATGTAGATGACATACTCCTTATTGGGAATGATATCCCAATGTTACAAACAGTCAAATTATGGCTATCAAATAAGTTTTTCATGAAAGATTTGGGAGAAGCATCCTATATACTAGGAATAAAGATCTATAGAGATGGATCTAAGAGGATGCTAGGCTTGTCCCAATCAAGGTACATTGACTTAATACTAAAAAGATTCAGTATGGATGGGAGTAAAAGAGGTTATTTACCCATGAGTCAAGGCATACATCTCTCTAAAAAGATGTCTCCAAAGATACCTGAAGAGAGAAATAGAATGTGTTCTATTTCTTATGCTTCGACTATTGGATCAATAATGTATGCCATGTTATATAAAAGGCCTGATGTTGCTTATGCTTTAGGCATTGCAAGTAGATTTCAAGCTGATCCAGGAGAGGATCATTGGAAAGCTGTGAAAAATATTCTTAAGTACTTAAGAAGGACTAAAGATATTTTTCTTGTATATGGTGGTTCTAATCTTAAACTAGAAGCATATTCTGATTCCAATTTTCAATCAAACCCAGATGATAGCAAATCTATTTCAGGATATGTCTTTACTCTAAACGGTGTAGTGACTTGGAAGAGTACTAAGCAACCAACTGTAGCTGACTCAACCCCTGAAGGAGAATACATTGTTGTAAGCGAAGCCACCAAGAAAGCTGTCTGGATGAAGAAGTTCATTACTGAATTAGGTGTTATTCCTGAAATTAAGAATCCAGTACCACTTTACTGTGATAATACTAGAGCTGTTGCTCAAGCAAAGGAACCAAGGTCTCATCATAAATCCAAACACATTGTGAGATGCTTCCATCTCATTCGTGAAATTATTGAAAGACAAGATATAGTCATAAAATGAGTTGACACAAAGAACAACATAGCAGACCTATTCACTAAGGCTTTACCACTGCAACTGTTTGATCGCCATCTTGATTGTATGGGATCAAAATACAAGGGCGATTGGCTTTACTGCAAGTGGGAGATTGAAAGGAATATGCCCTCAAGCCAATTTATTTTTAGGCTATTTTTTTTTTGTCTTCCAAACTCATATAATGATATATTTTAATAAAATATGTAAAGGCATTTATTTCATTATATGTAGTATCTTATTATTTATTTAAGATTATGATGAACCCTATAAATTAGGGCTATAGTTTTAGGATTATGATGAGATCATATCAGCGAGACCTAAAATCTTAAAATCCTAATTTAAATATTCCTAGTCGATGGGACATTGAGTTAGGGATCAATGTTTTTTTCGATAAGAATAGCACATTCTTTCTATGCTCGATTAAGAGGGTTATTGATCTCACTATAACTTTTGTATGACACTAATACAAGAATGTGGGTGCTCATTAGAGAATGAGTTCACTGAATCGATCCAAATCGAGAATATCTAATGGAGTCTTATCTACATGTCAATAGATGGTTCTCATAGTAGAATTTGTGCATGTAATCCTTTGACCTGAAACAACCATAGAATCTTATATATAAATCCATATTTTGGTTCATACTCATTCATGACTCAGTTATGTATGGGATGATCTGGATATGGTAGATTATATATATGAAGTTTGTGAGTAGGTTAACATGGAATCGATCACTCCTGGTAAGAGGAAATAGCATCCTACCTGCTTTAAACAAATAATGATTCAGGAAGACTTTGATCAAAGCATGATGAAAATTAGAAATAATTTCTAATATTTCATTAAATGAATCATTATCATAAGATTGAAAGAGAAATGAATATGATATTGGGATTGACATATTTTCATACCCAGAGTCATATTAAGGATGCAGGAAGATCGAAGGATCTAGTTGCATGGTAATTTTCACTGAAGAGTATTTTTGGTATTTTCATCAAAATTTCACATCTTTTGGATAGTCATGATACGTTGCTAGACGTCAATCATGTCTTGTGGGTTTGATCAAATTAAAATTTTAATTTGATTATTAAATTAGAAAGCATTCTAAATTAAGTCAAATTGGGTTGGCTAGTTTTGACCTAAATCGGTTTGGTTGAGTTCTAACCAGATTAGGTCAAATCACACCCAAACTCACTACTGATTAGATGTGAAACCCAATGGGTCACACACAAAGAGAATTGATTAAGGGTCTAATTGGATTAGACCATATTTGCAAGATAAACATGCTAGCATATGTAGCAAACCCTAGCACCTAGATTTGAATTGGATTCAAATCGGCTTTCGATTTAGGCTAATTAAGGTCCAAGTTGAGCCAAATAGGATTTGGTCTTGAATTGGATTAACCTAGACTGATTGGGCTTCAGATTGGATGCCACATACCAGAATCCCACATGCCAGAGAGTCTCTCTCTTGCGCGTGGGAAGTATTTTATGCGCAAAGGATTTTTGGCGCATAAAATTAGTTGGCGCCTACCTTCTTTGACTTTTTCCATTTGTTTTGTAGCATAAATATTTTTTGAATCATCATGGACATCTATTATGGGGCACAGAAGAGTCCTTCTGTAGATGAAATACTCCTTTTTCTTTTAATTTTCTTGCCCAGGATGTTTTGTCACCCAAGAGTCTTTGCCGCCTTGGACTCCATGCCGCCCACTCCTTCTTGACGCCTCTTGGGACTTTGACTATTCAAAGTATATCTCCACACCTTCTTGCTGAATGGGCATCCCTTTAAGGGCCATTAGATGGCCATCTAATATGATCCAAACCTTTGAATTATGGTGCCATATATTTATGCATCATGACTCTTCGTAGAAAAACTACGTAGAATTAGTCCGAAGAGTCCTTCTATTTTAAGGCACCTCTTTGACTAAGTTTACATAATTTTAAATGGCACAAAATTCAGATGGGTGTGAGATTTGATGATAGGGCATGAGAGATTGATGTGGGAAGGGCGTGAGAATTTTAGATGGCACCCCTACGTACATTATAAATAAGGGTGCACACCAAGAGTCCGGGAGAAGTGAATATTATCTTTCTTTCTTACAAGAGTTTCTTTTTGTCCAATTTTCTTTCTTTCTTTCTCTTATCTAGACCTTGTCTTTATAAGGACAAGTAGTCATCTTAAGACTAAGAGATTAGGAAGAAAAATTAAGAAGACAAAGAAAAAGAAAGATAGATATAGAGAGGCAAGGAAGGTAACATAAAGGCTAAAGAAGGTCTTGCCCTTTTAATTAAAGTTCTTATTATTAAAACTTTAGTTATATAAATCAAAGATGCTGGTGTCCTGATCAAGTCTCTATGTGGATCAACGTTGGAGGGTGAACACGTGGGCACCTGGTGAAACCCCTAACGGACTGCTACCGACGATCAGGGATAATTTAGGGTTTAGTGATAAGAGGTATGTTCTAATACTTTCTTTTATATTACAAATGTATGTTATATGATTTAATTACTAATAAGGTGGTCCTTGGATTTAGGTTTGGTTTATTTGATTTTATATTTTTTCTTTGAAATCCATGCTTCCATCCTGTACACCATTCCCATCATTTTATAGGATAAAGGTATAAGTATCCCTTAGATCTAAGATCACCTCAATGACTTACAAGCAACTCATCGTACTTTGATACTAGACTAATTGAATTTGTAATTCAATAATGGAAGGCCTTTGGGCACAGTTAAGCACTTGCGAAGTCAGTGTGTGATCAAGATGGGATTGATCACTGTATTTTAATATAGCAAAATCTTGGCTAGGATAATCCATTAGATGAATTTGATATTTTGAAAAATAATGTGGACAATCTGATCAAAATTAATAGTTGAACTTTGAGGTGTCCTACGAGCATTTTGATTAAGAAGATGAATTATATGAAAACTATATCCATATAGGTTCTAAGGATGTTATTCTACACATTCGACCTATCCGGTCGTCGGGTACCATTGCTAGATGATCACTTCGATTGGTATAAAAAACTATTTTTATACTATCGACTTAAGTTCAGACCTATGAGATCATACACATTAGAGTTCATGATTTGATTGGATAGTTGATCAACAATTAAGAATCGTTCTAGGGTTAAATAATCAATACGATTGATGTTAAACCTAGTGCAAGTGTTGCAGAAGGATCGATTAGCAATTTAATTGCTAATTAATTTAATTTAATTAAGCTAAAAAATTAAGATTAAGTTTAATTAAATATAATTTAATTAGATTTAGTTTGGACTTGATTGGATCAAGTCTAATTGATTTATTGGATAAGCCAAGTGCAAGGAAGAACTAGTCTTAGTTCCATTAGGACTTGGATCAACCCAATTTCCTAATTTGATTAAAAATTAAATTAAAAATAAATCTAATTTAATCTGATTTAAATAAGTTATTAATTATTTTAGGATCTAATTCAATTAGTTTGAATTTATTTGGGTTTGATTTGGTTTGAGAAACCATGTTTAAACAAGCCAAAATAAGAATCCTAGTATGACTAGGATTCCATATCTTGTGCCACCTTGACCCCAAGCCATTCTTCCTTTAGTTTTGGCATTGAATCCCCTCTCCTAAACCTTTCACACATCCCCTTTCCCTCCCTCTCTCTTATTTTGAATAAGTTATGGATATTGGCTTAAGAAGGTAAGTTGTTGTGGTTTGTTTGGATTCTGTGAGATAGAATCCCAACAAACTTGGCTTCCTTCCCTTGTGCAGCCCACAAGTTATTTTCTTTCTTTGTTTTCCTTGGTAAAAGAAGGCATTTTGTGCACCAATCTCAGGTGGTCATGGCATGGGATGAGGAGGGGGCACCTAAGTGTTGGGCGCCCCAACAAATTGCCTTATGTTGACCTGCCTTGTCTAGGAATTTGACCTAGACAAGGCTCTTCCATAACTTATTATTTAAAATGAATTTTTACTTGAATTTTTCATGAAGCATAGACCTTTAAGAGATTTTTTGGGTGTATGAAAATTATAAGGAAAGGATTCTTGGATATTAGATTTTCATAGACACCAATCTAGGTATCTAGGTGAGAGAATAGAGAAGAAGAGGATCTTCTTCTAGGGTTATCTTGTTCCTCTCTTTTCTTCCTTCTTTTTGAGATTACTTGAGAGTATCTTAGATTAGTAATCTCTTCTACTTCCTATCATCTTTGGAAAAGTCTAAATCTAGAAGAAGAAAGTACCAGTTCGATCATTAAAGAAGGATCAGTATAGTACTAGCATACTGTGCTAATTTCCTACATCAGGATTTCTGATCGTGATTCATTTGCTTGTGTGAATAACTCCTAGAGGCCGAACATATGTACAGCTTGTAACATCATCCTCAAGCCTGGATCAAAAAGTTAGAATGTCTAACTTGTACAGATAATAGATTTGATCTATTCTACGTACCTGCAATAGATGTAGTGTAGATGCATGTTGATGTGATCAACATATTTTATTTTTCTTCTTATCTTTAATTTATAATTTAATGTCATGTCATAATCATATAATAAAATATTAGATCTAGTATATTTTCTAATATTTAAAATTAATTTTGATTAATTTTAGTCTTTTGTTGCCTAATCTTGAAAAAGTTTCAAGATCTAATCCTGAAACTCTAAATCTGGTTCCTTCAATTGGTATCAGAGCTAGATTATTTATTATATGATTATTTATAAATATTTAGATTATTTCTTAGATTAGATCTAATTTATAAACTAATTATTAAATCTAAAATTAAAAATTAGATTACACGAACTGATTATAAGATTGTCCTGCTGTAAGGTTTACGCCTTATAGTCGAGAGGTTGTCCTAGTTCGTATAGATCTGCTACTTATCATAAATTTATTAGATGTGATCTAATTTTATTTATGATTTATTATATTTAAAATACTTTTAGATCCAAAAATAAAAGTTTTGGATTGCACTTATAAGATTATCCTGCTATCAGGTTTATCCTTTACAGTGGAGAGGTTGTCCTAGTACGTGCTGATCTAAAACATTGATCATAAAATTTTAGATTAGATCTAAGAGATTTCATGATCTAATTAAAAATATTTTAATCTAATTTTAATCATCATAAATATGTTACATTTGATCTAAGGTAATTTATGATTTATTAGAGTTAAAATTATTTCAATTATATGAACCTGTTTAGAATACATCTAAAGTAGTTTCATGCTTATCTTTCTCACATATTGATTATGAATCAAACATTAAACTTGGTTGGTAGAACCATGTTGTAAAAATATTTTACAAATATGAAAATTATTTTTGAAAAGTCAAACCCCAACCCTCAGTCCAAAACTTAATTAGGAATTAAGAGGTTGTTTGATTAGGATCTAGGATTGTGAATTGAAGATCCTAAGACACAAATCATGACACATTGGGTTAAATGGGTTAGTGAAGATTAGATCCATTAACTGGATTAGACCTAGGATTAGATTAAAGAATAGACTTAATTAGAGAATTGACTAAATCTAATCAATTATTATCTTAGATTAAGTCAAGGATTCTCTAAATCAATTATAATAGTTGTAATTAGTCAAATCCATGTCTTTAACAAGACCCAAGATGGACTTGATTCTTGGTTACATAATCTAGCACGAACTGTTAGGTTGATCTAATTGAAACAAATTAAACTAGTTGATGTCTAAGGTAAATCAGATCGATGGTCTTTAATTAGTAGCCCACTTAACTGGCCATTTCTAATGGTGTCTAAGGCATGCTTTAGCAGACCCTCCCATCGATCGAACTTACCTGACCTCTTATGAGATTATGTTTTGATTGGATTGTTTGACTATTTGATCTGACCCATGTTAGCTAGGTAAATCCGTATGACTATTATAGGTGCTCCTAGACTAGCCTATAAATGGTCTTTTTTAAGTGACTTAATGAAGCTAGTGGGAGGATCATAATAAGCTGGTTCATTTGACCTTCTTTCTTTCTTAAATTAAAATCCTCTAAAATTATTAGATCCTTAAAATGAAATAGTTATGCTAATTGGTCCATCAGTTGGATAATTATTGGAGGCCCAAAGGCCTGGTGCTTATCGACTGATGGAATTATCATTCAATATATGATTTCTTGACTATATTTTTCTAAATGGTGGTTAGGTTAGCCAACCAAAGTTGGGCCAATCATTCATTGGTTAGATGGGCCAAGTATGGTCATGTTAATGGTTAGACCTAACTGGACCTTTTTAGTGGAGGCCAAAGCCTACTGATTAGGGACTGGGATAAAATTTAATTACTAAAAATTATTTGAAAAAATAATTGGTTATTAACCCACCTTTAGATGTACATGGATTGGCCAACCAAAGTTGGGCCTGTGTGCAGTCTATGTGGATTCTAATACCTACTAAGAAATTAGGATAATTTCTTGAATTGGAGATAGAGACTACCAATTCAAATAAAATAGTGGAAGAATCTTTTGATTAAAGTCTAAATCTTTAGGTTTAATGAATCAATTACTAATTTGGTTATGATTTTTCTTTGTGCAGATATGTCCATTTTTCTATCGCTCCAATCATTGTTGAATAATGATAAGTTAGTTGGTGGGACCCAACTTTGATAGCTGGTATTGAAAGTTAAAGATAGTCCAAGAGCATGAATGGATACTATATGTGTTGACGGATCCTACACCTGAGGAGCTAGCTTTCAATGCACGTGGGACAGTCCGAGATACTTATCAAAAGTAGCTCAGTGACTAAACCATGATGCGCTGCATTATGCTGGTTGCCATGAGTAATGAGTTCAGTCATATATTTGCGATGGCTCAGCCAAAGGACATGCTTCAAGTGTTGGAGGATTTTTTTAGCACATCCAATGACGTGGAGAGGCACAAGACTAGTTATGCCATCTTCAATGCCAGAATGTGGGATGGAGCTTCGTCACTAATCATGTACTGTACATGATCGAGCTGATAGAACGATTGAGCAACCTCGACTTTTTCTTGTATAAATAGCTTGGAAAGGATGCAATACTGAACTCACTGCTGAAGTTTTTTCTCTCATTCTTCACTCATTTTAGAATGACAAAGCCTGAAGTAGTCTACCATGGGTTACTGGGGTTACTTCAAAACTTTGAAAAGAATCACCAACTCTACAAGGAGTCAGTGAAATTAATGGAAGGTTCATCTTCTGGTTCTCGACCTTTTTTAGAAAAGAAAAGAACAAGAAGAAGAAAGCCAAGAAGGTGCAAGTTCAGGCTAGGACATCTGTGTAGGGCCAGACTAGGAAGATCAAGCTTAATAAGAGTCTAGTTGAATGCTTCTTTTGCAAGAAGTGGGGGCACTGAAAGAGAAACTGTCCTCAGTACATTGCCTTCCTGAACCCAAACAGGCAGAGAAAGAAGTAAGCTATTGGTGGGCAAGGTATTTATATGATAACTCCTTATAATTTTTCTATTTATGATATTACTGACTAGATATTGAATACTGATAGCCCATACCATATTTGCAATTCATTGCAAGAGTTGCAGGTCAATAAGAGATCCGAGTAAGATGAAAGGTTCTTGAACATTGGAGATGGAAGTCCAGTTCTAGTTCTAGCTTTAGAAATCCTAAAACTTATATTTGACTCTCATATCGTTATTCTTAGTGATTATCATTTCTATCCCAGTTTTTTTTTAAATGTCATTTCTATAGGCCTTCTGGCTAAAAATGATTATGAAATTTCAATAAAGAAGTAAGTTTATAATATCATTATGAATGGTATTATTATTTTCTATGGACATTTGAACAATGGTATGTATATGCTATCACAACCTATTAACGTAGTCTATTCAATCGATAAGCATCCTAGATTAGATAGTCTATCAAATATCTACTTATGGCACTGTAGGCTAGGTCATATAAACAAGAATAGGATAAATAGATTGACTCAAGTTGGAATTCTCAAAGTTAGTGATTGTGAATCATTTCCAACTTGTGAGCCCTATCTTCTTGAAAAAATGACCAAGTCACCTTTTACTGAAAAAGGTGAGAGAGCCACTGAGCTCTTAGATCTAGTACATACTGATGTATGTCGACAAATGAGCATAAGTGCCAAAGGTAGATATTTCTACTTCATCGCTTTCACAGATGATCTATCTAGATAGGATATGTCTATCAGATGAAATACAAGTTGGATTCATTTAAAATGTTAAAATGATTCTAAAGTAAAGTAGAAAAATAAACTAGAAAGAGTATTAAAATTCTTTGGTCTGACCAAGGAGGAAAATATCTTTTTGGTGAGTTTCTCACATATCTAAGAGAGAATGAGATTCTCTCCCAATAGACTCCTTCAGGAACATTACAGCAAAATGATGTGTCTAAAAGGAATCAAACTCTATTAGACATGGTCCGATCTATGATGGATTTTGCCAGCTTGCCGATATCCTTCTAGGGATATGCACTCAAATCGGCTTATTATCTGTTAAATAGGATTTTAAGTAAGTTTGTAGTTAAAACTCTATATGAGATATAGACAGGGGGCATAAGCCAGCACTTTCACACCTTAGGATTTAGGGGTGCCCGATTTATGTCAAATGGTTAGTTATAGATAAACTTGGACCTAGGTTTGACAAGTGCACATTCATAGGACACCCAAAAGAGACCAAAGGATACTATTTCTACCATGTTGATGAACAAAAGATATTCATCAGCCTTAAGACAATCTTTTTAGGAAAGAAATTTCTTGATGAAGAAACTGTTGCCTCTAAGATAGAACTTGATGAAGCTCAACAGATAGAAAAATCGATACCTATAGCTGAACCTGAGTCGGATTTCATTAGATCAAATTTGGAGCCTAGTGTATCTATCCCATTAAGGTGATCCGGTAGAATACCACATCATCCAGATAGATACTACAGTTTCTTGATCCGAGATGATGATCCCGTCGAACTCGATGAGAATGATGAAGATTCGATCACCTATATTGATGCTATGCAAAGACTTGATTCTAAGAAATGGCTTGAGGCCATGAAATCTAAAATGGAGTCTATGAAGGTCAATGACGTGTGGATATTGGTTGACCCATCCGAAGGGGTTAAATCCATTGGGTGTAAGTGGATCTTCAAAAAAAAAAGGAGCGTAGATGAAAAGATGGAGATCTATAAAGTCTGTCTGGTTGCTAAGGGGTATCGTCAATATTATATTATTTACTATGATGAGATGTTCTCTTCTTTGGCAATGCTCAAATCCATTCTGATAATGCTTTCAATAGCTGCTCATCTGGATGATGAGATGTAGCAGATGGATGTGAAGATAGCTTTCCTAAATGGAGAGCTGATCGAAGAGGTGTATATGATACAACTTGAGGGCTTCACATCCATAGATGAGTTCAAGGTGTGCAAGCTTTAGAGATCCATTTATGGATTGAAATAGGCATCTCAGAGTTGGAACATGTATTTTGATAAGATGATCAAAATATATGGCATTGTTAAGAATGGAGAAGAGTCCTGTATTTACAAATGGATAAATGGTCCAGTAGTACTATTTCTTGTCTTGTACGTGGATAACATTCTCTTAATCGAAAATGACATCTCCCCACTATAGGGAATAAAAGTTTGGTTGTCATCACAGTTCTCCATGAAGGACTTGGGTGAAGCATTCTACATCCTAAGAATGAAGATCTATAGGGATAAATCTAAAAGGATGCTTGGGTTATCCTAGTCCATGTACATAGATACTGTGCTAAAGAGGTTTAGCATGAAAAATTTCAAAAAAAGCTATCTTTCGATAGATCATGAAATTTTTCTCTCTAAGAAAGATTGTCTGACAACTCCTGAAGAGAGAGAGAGCATATGAGTAGAGTCCCATATGCCTCGATAGTGAGATCTATCATGTATGTCATGATATGTATGAGACCAGACGTGGCATACTCACTAGAAGTAGTGAGTAGATACCAATCTGACCCTAAAAAAATTTACTAGAAAGTGGTTAAAGCAATCTTTAAGCATTTAAAAAATACTAAGGACCAATGGTTGGTTTATGGTGAGTCAGATCTGAAACTTATGGGGTTTATAGACTCCAACTTTCAATCTAATCATGATGATAATAGAAGCGTGTCGGGATATATTTTTACTCTAAATAGTCGAGCTATCTGCTAGAAGAGTTTCAAGCAGCATACTATGACAGACTCTATTTATGAAGCAGAATACATTATAGCATCAAATGCTGTGAAGAAAGCTATGGCTAAGGAAGTTTATCATCGAGCTCGGAGTAGAACCCTTCCTAGATGGTCCGGTCCTGCTCTACTACAACAGCATTCGTGCTATAGCTCAGGCAAAGGAACCAATGGCACATCAGCAAATAAAGCACATCCTACGCGGCTTTCACATAGTCCGAAAGATTGTGGATCAAGATGATGTCAACCTTTAGAAGATCGATGGAAAGGAGAACCTGACCAACTCCTTTACTAAAGCCCTGATGATAAAGAAGTTCGACAACCACAAGTCCAAGATAGGTATTAGATACTATGACGAGTGGCTTTAGAACAAGTGGGAGTTATTGAAAAATGTATCCCAAAGTCAATCATCAGCCTATTGACGGTTGAGCTATATTATAATTATAATTAATTTATTAATTAATAAAATACTTTTTTTAGTATTTTCATCATAAAGTATTCATCTTCTAACAAACTTCATTATTGTGATGAAGTTCTTAGGACTATTTAGCTTCGATAAAGAGAGGATTTATCGACTAGTCCTTAAAACAGTTCACAATCAAATGATAGGCTATTAATTAGGATGACAGCATCTATCGAGTATAGATCGCTGTATGCCATATGGATTAGTTATCCTCTTAACCAAGGAGTGTGGAGATACTTGTATGGCATACAGATGAGATGTAAGGATATATCATCATGGAACGTGACCAACTTCAGAGCATTCTATTATCAAGAATGTCTCTAATGGGATATAGGTATAAGTGTCCCTTAGATCTAAGATCACCTCAGTGACTTGCAAGCAACTCATTATGCTTTGGTACTGGACTAACTGAATTTCTAATTCAGTAATGAAAGGCTTCTAGGCACAATCAAGTACCTGCAAAGTTGGTGCATGATCAAGATGGAATTGACCACTCCAAGAGTTGGAGAATAATGTATCACTGTATTTCAATATAGCAAAATCTTGGCGAAGATAATCCATCAGATGGATTTAATATTTTAAAATATAATATAGATAATCTGATCAGAGTTGATAGTTGAACTCTGAGGTGTCCTACAAACATTTTGGTCAAGGGGATGAATTATATGGAAACTTTATCCACATGGATTCTAAGGATGTTGTTCTATACATTCGACCTATTCGACCATCGGGTACCATTGCTAGATGGTCACTTTGATTGGTATATAAATTTATTCCTATTCTATCAACTTAGATTTGAACCTATGAGGTTACATACATTAGAGTTTATGATCCGATCAGATGGTTGATCAACGATTAAGAATCATTCTAAGATTAAACGATCAATACGATTGATGTTTAACCTAGTGCAAGTATTATAGGAAGATCAATTAGCAATTTGATTACTAATTTGCTTAATTTGATTAAGTCTAAGGGCTGAGATTAAATCTAACTGAATATGATTTATTAGATTTGATTTGGACTTGATTGGATCAAGTCTAATTGGTTTATTGGATAAGCCAAGTGCAAGAAAGAACTAGTCCTAGTTCAACTAGGACTTGGGTCAATCCAATTTTTTAATTTAATTAAAAATTTTAAATAAAATTTAATTTAATTTAATTTAATTTAAATAAATTTTTAATTATTTAGGACCTAATTCAATTGGGTTGAATTTATTTTGGTTTGACTTGGCTTGAGAAACCATGTTTGAACAAGCCAAAAGAAGAATCCTAGTATGACTAGGATTCGATAACTTGTGTCACCTTGACCCCACCTTGACCCCACCCATTCTCCCTTTATTTTTGGGATTGAATCCCCTCTTCCCAGCCTTTAACACATGTCCCCTCTCCCTCGCTCTCTCTTATTTGGAATAAGTTATGGACATTGGCTTAAAAAGGTAAGTTGTTGTGGTATGTTTGGATTCTATGTGATAGAATCCCAACAAACTTGGATTCCTTCCCTTGTGCCGCCAACACCTGATTTTCTTTCTTTATTTTCCATGTTAAAAGAAGGAATTTTGTGTGCCAATCTCAAGTGGTCCATGGCATGGGATGAGGAGGGGGTGCCCAAGAGTTGGGTGCCCCAACAACCTGCCTTATATTGACCTACCTTGTCTAGGAATTTGACCTAGACAAGGCTCTTTCATAACTTATTATTTAAAATAAATTTTTACTTGATTTTTTTGTGAAATGTATATATTTGAGTGAGGTTTTGGGTGTGTGAAAATCAGAGTTAAAGGTTTCTTGGGCATTTAGCTTTCATAGACACCAATCTAGATGTCTAGATGAAAGAACAGAGAAGAAGAAAAGGGTCTTCTTCTAGGGTTATCTTGTTCCTCTCTTTTATTCCTCCTTTTTGAGATTATTTGAGAGTGTCTTAGATTAGTAATCTCTCCTCCTTCCTCTCATCTTTGGAAGAATCCAAATCCAAAAGAAGAAAGTACCAGATCGATCGTCAAAGAAGGATCAATATAGTACTAGCATACTGTGTTGATTCCTGCATTAGGACTTCTTATCATGATTTGTGGGCTTGTGTGGATGACTCCTAGAAGCTGGATAGGTGTGTGGCTCACAACATCATCCTCATGACTGGATCAGCAAGTTAGAGTATCTAGCTTGCATAGATAATTGATCTAATTTATTCTACGTACCTACATTAGATATAGTGTAGATGCATGTTGATATGATCAACATATTTTTTTTCTCCTTATATTTAATTTTTGATTTAATGTCATGTCATAATCATATAATAGGACACTAGATCTAGGATATTCTTTGATATTTAAAATTAATTTTGACTAATTTTAGCCTTCCACTGCCTCATCTTGAAAAAGATTCAAGATCTAGTCCTAAAACACTAGATCTGGTTCCTTCAGGGTATGTATCGAACCTCACCAAACTTCTTCACTATTCCATCATGGAGCTTCATGCTAACTATCCCGCTACCCTTAATCTCATAGCTCAATCTATCTGGTAGGAACACAGTGCTCTCACTGATCTTCAGAGAGTCAAACAACTCTTCTCTGCAACATACATGATGCAAACAAGCAAAATCTATAATCAACTAGAAGGAAGAAGTAGATACCTCATTAGTAATTAGAAGGATATCATCACCACCTTCTATATTGCTATTGACCATCATCATAGTAGCATATGTCTGATCTTTATGTTGTGGGCAATCTTTGACTCAATGCCCTAACTCATCACATCGGTAGCATCTAATCTTCCTTCAGTCCCTCATCTTGGATCTGGATCGTCCTTCTTGCGATCCTCTGCTACTCTATTTTCTGCCATCTGCTCCTCCAAAAATAGCCAAAGCTGCGCTACTGCCATCTAAGCTCGAAGCTGAATTCTTTCTTCTGAGAATCTTGTTCTGGAAAATCGCTGCAGTAATCTCATCCATCTTGATGGTGCTCTTTTCTACTAGAAGAGCAGTCATCAAAAACTCATATAAAGTGGAAAACGATGCTAGCAAGACCAATGCCTTAGTCTTCTTCTCAACATTTTTGCCAATGCTCAGTAGGTTGGTGAGGATCTTTTAAAAGTTGGATAGATGCTCCTGCATGCTTTGACCTTCATCCATCTACAGCTGATAGAACTACCTCCAAAAGAATAGGGTGTTGGTAAGTGATTTTGCCATGCACAACTCCTCGAGCTTCAACCACAGCAATGTCAGAGAAGTCTCGTCAAGTACATGAATCATGATATCATCTGCTAGGTACAAGTAGATCATGCTCACTATCTGCATTTGGATCCGCTTTCAATCCTTTACCTTCATAGTGGCTAGCATCTCCTCATACAAGAGAGTATCGATCAAACCATGTTGGATGAGGACATCCTTTATCCTTGCTTGCCATCAGAAAAAATTATTCTTTCCATCAAATCTGTTGATCTCCATCTTGATTGCACTTATTTTCTCTATATTCTTCAATCTTTATTACTACTACTGCAATCTGCACTCTAGTACAACCTAGCTTTGATATCAATTATTGTAATATCAACTTACTCTGATACCACTTGTTAAAAATCTAGTACTAGATTATTATGGTAGAAAAAAAGAAGAAAATAAAATAAAAATAATCAAGTATGTGGATCTGCCTAAAGGCTCGTCTCTACGAGGCATGCAAAACTTCACTATAAAAAAGAAATAGATACAAGAGAAGATCATTTACTCATAACTTGCTGTACACTATTCTCTCTCAACTAGAAGCTATCCTCATGAGAGCTCTCTTAGAATCTCCAAGAAGACCGTTAGTAGTTGCAGTTCAGCACCTCAGCCTCTGATCCTATGCTCACGGCCACTCCCATAGCCTCCAGGAACTCACAGCTCTATCTAATGCCCTCTCCTCTCACAGAATGCACGTACTCGATGCTCTATCTAACTTCTCTCAATGGCTACCTAAGCCTCTCTGCATGCCTCTACATGCCACTGTTTGCCACACCTTGCCATACACCTCTCCACAGCATCACAACCTTCAAATAGGCTAAGAATCCTCTTCTTAGTAGTTCACAGGAGTTCTAATAGGACTCTATCTCCTAATATGAGTTGAACAAGATCTTGATGAAGTTTGGAATATCTTCCAGCCTTTAGATCATGATCGCAGCCCTCCATAGCCACTGGATCCTATGGTGCATGCACAACTTCCATAGACCCCTTGGATTAATCATAATCCAAGTCCAAATGAAAAATCCTGTCTTGTTCTATTCGCTTTCATTGAGCTGACTTTATCAAAGATCGAGCTGGCTTGACTGCATCTTGCCTAAACACCTACTTTTTGTCTGCTTAAGAGGGTTGGCTTGACTATGGTCCAGGTTGGCTCGATCTCAACCTGAGCTGGCTCGACCCATATCCAAGCTAGCTCGACTGTTGATATTTTTTCAGGGTTCTCCTCTACTGTGGGTTGAATTTGAGGAATCAAATCCTAACAAGAAGATCTGAAGATGCCTCTTAAGATCTACCTAGATGAGTCTTCATGCTAAGGAAGAAGACCCAAAGAGTCTCCATGCTAGAAGAAGAAGAAGGTTAATCCTTCATCTTGCCGCCCACTCCCTCTAGCTCTCTCTTGTGTTGTTGCACAAAAACCAAGGGAAAAAGATGACTAGTGGTCAAGGGGTTTTCTCCCTTATATAGTTGATGCCCATGGTTTAGATCAAACCTGTTGAAAGTTCTACTAGATCGGCCCGATCGGATCAAATTTAAGCAGCAAAAATTTAAAAATTTTACACTAATCCAATTAGATCTGAAGGTTCTCAGATCTACTTGGATACATCTAAAACTAAAAATACTTTAAGGTATTTGAAATACCACCTTTTGGAGTAGACGATCTATTCGCAGCGATGATCTGAAGCTATCTCGAGATTAGACTTAAGCTGCACTTGCGTCCGATCTCTATCAGTATCCACTCAAGTCAGATCTGGAGTCTTCTCCTTCTGGATCTGATTTCTAAAAATCAAAAATGGATTTCCTTCATTTTCCTTTGATCTGATCTTTGGCAGTAGTCTGATCAACATATGATCGAAATTTCCTTCAACTTCTACTTGCACCGATAGTACCTCAACGCTCAATGATGCGATCAGCCCAACTCTGGTTGATAGAATCAAACATAAAAATTATTTGCATATTGATTATGAATCAAACATGCAAAAGGTTGATAGAACCAAGTTGTAAAAAAGTTTTACAAACAAACAAATTATTTTCCAAATGCTGAACACATTAAAGAAAAATCTAGGATTTGCAAGTAAATATTTTGAATTTTTTTCAAAATAAAGATAGCTAAAGCTATAGATTAATCATATTAATCTATAAAATAATGCAAAAATTTCTAGATCTAGGATCTAATGACATGATTCATGCATACGTATCAATCTAAAAATTAAATATTAAATAAAAACAAGAATGTTGATCATATCAACATCAAATAAAACTAGATCTAATATAGTAGGAGAAAGAGATTGTATCTCTTTTATCTTTCGCAAGTTGGGATCTTCACTTACTAATCTGAGGCTAAGGTTGTCACTTCAAGCCACACACGCATCCAGCCTCTATAGAAGGTCTACACAAAGCCTCGATCTTGGTCCGAAGTCCAACAATTGAAAATCAGCATAGTATGCTAGCATTATGCTGATCATTCTTTGATGGTTGATCATGAATCTCCTTCTTCGAATAACTCAAACTCTCCAAGGACCAAAGAGGAGATGGGACAACTTGAGACAGGTCTTCTTCCTCATGTTTTTCTCTTAAAAAGATGGTGGAAGAAGATTGAAAGCAAAACCCTAGAGAAAACCCTTCTTCTGTATTTCTTTCTCTCACCAAGACACAACAACTTGTGTCTTTACAAAGTCTCACGCCCAAGAATCCTTTGCACCCAAGACTCTCATGCCCAAACACTCTCTCTTATGTCTAATTCCTATAGAAATTTCAACCCCTAGCTTTCTTTAAATAGAGCGATAGAGAGGAGTCCTTGTCTAGGTCAAACACCTAGAAAGGCATGTCCAAACATGACAAGATTTGGGGTGCCCAAGGCACCTCCTCGAAATTTGTAGGCATGGAGACCTAGGTTTTGGTGCATAAAACCTTTTATAATTTCCATGAAAAAATCAGAGAAAAATTAGGAGCATTGGTGCCACACATGGGAAGAGTTTTGGTTCCTTAAAGCTCTATCAAATAGAATTTCAAATCAAAACTACTTGCTAGTTTTGACTTGGTCCAAAACCTCTTTCCACTTAAGAAAGGTGGGAGGTGCAAGTGGGGTGTGGAGACTCTCTAGGAATGAGAAATCTCATGCCAAAAATCATGGAAAGGGGTGTTGGGAGGGCCAAGTGGCACAAGGGTGAAGTCCTAGTCAAACTAGGACTTTATGCTTTGAATACTCTAAGCTATTCTTTAGCCTAATTAAAAATAATCTTGATACAAAGTAATTAAATATGGTCTTAGTGCAACCAAGATGCGAATTAAATCAAATTAAATTAAATTTAAATTTAGTTTAAATTTTAATTAAATTAGAAATAAGGTACACACAAGTTCTAATTGAACAGGAACTTGTTCTTCCTTGCAATTGCAATTGGCTTATCTCATAAATCAATTGGACTTGATCTAATCAAGCTCAAACTAAATATAATTGAATCACATTCAATTAGACTCAATCTCAATCCTATTGCTTAATTGAATTGAGCTAATTAGTAATCTAATTGCTAATTAACCCTCCTGCAACACTTGCACTAGGTCAAACATCAATCATATTAAATATTTAACCTAAAAATGATTCTTAATCATTGATCAACCATCCGATTAGATTGAGATCTCTAATATGTGTGACCCCCTAGATTCGAACCTAAGTTGGTAGCACAAGAACAAATTTTTTTACCAATCAAAGTGACCATCTAGCAATAGTACCTAACGGCCGGATTGGTCGAATGTATAAAGCAACACTCTTCGAACCCATGTGAATATAATTTTCATATAATTCATCCCCTTGATCGTGAATATGGTGGAAATCATGCAGGGTTCTCGGCATGCTTTTTGAAATATTTTCAAACTAATTATGCAATGGAAGCTAAAATTAATCTAATATTAATTTAAGGCATACTATGATTAGATCATATAATCCTACACATGAATCTAGACATGTATATATGCAATGAAAAATTAAATACATTTGATCAGCAAATCATCTTTACTGACCGACTTGTATTCAGAATACAATACCTATGTGTGGGCAGATGATCTCCATAATCTAAAATTATGGAAAGAAGCCCTCGTACTGCGCTACAGCTGCACAATCGTCCATCCTTTATAATTAGTCTACATGAAGCTTCTGGTCTCAATCAGCTCCGTCAGAGTGCAAGCTCCTCACTGAAGCCTTCAACGATCGATCTTCATCAATCCAATTGATAATTTTCTCCCAAACTCCCAAATGCTCTAGAAGATTAGAGAATGTACTTTGGAAGATGATGAGGTGGTGTGTCAAGTTTGGTGGTAATCAGGCACTCACAACCCTCAATCTCTCCACCCGAATCCTAAGTCCTAACCCTAGGATTTCGTACACCCAAAAACCCTGACGCCCGAAAATTCTCTCACGCCCACTCTCTTTTGAATTTTCCTATGAAACAAAATTTCATGAGTAGAGGGACTCTCTCTCTACCGTACACCTACTCTCGAAACACATTTCAAATAGATGACCAAAGAGAGAGAAAAAAAGAAAGTGGCAGTGAGGAAAAATAGGTGCAAGAGAAACTTTCTCACTCTTTGGACTTTTCCAAGCACAACTTGCATCCCCTTTCTTTGGTACTCTCTTTCAAGAAAAACCCTCTCACTGCTCTTCATGCACACACAAAAAAATCTGATTTTAAAGTGTGTTTTAGTGGGAAAGGCTTGGGAGTAGATAAGCTTGGGATGGTTGAACTTGTTTCAACCACCCATTCAAAATTAAATTTAAATTCCTTCTTATCCTTTTCCAATGCCCCATCCAGGTGGGTGACATGTAGAAGGACTCTCCTTCTACACACCCATGCTAAAAGTACTCCAAAAATGTGCGACAAAAAATAAGATGGCATGGAGATTGGATAAGAGAAGGAAGGTTAGATGGTTTTAACCACTTGCTTGAATTCAAAATTCAAGCAAGACCCTTATCCTCATCCAACGCCACCCAAAAGTGATTGACGCATAGAAGGACTCTCCTTCTGCATACCCACACTTAGAAATGCATAAAAGGAAACTTGCAAGAATTCACAAGGGGGGCTTGGGAAGTGGATAAGAAGAGGTGGTTTCAACCTCTAACCAACATAAATTGAATTCAAAATTCAATCTAGTTTGAACCAGTCCAACACTTGGACCAAGTCAAAGGGAGAAAGAGGGGAGGTACAAAAATCCTTCTAGCATGGAAAAATAATCACGTGAATTTAGAATTCATGTGGAGAAGATCGAGGATAATAGTAGGGTGGCACAGGGAGAAAGGAGTTCAAATTCAAATTTGATTTGACCTATTCAAATTGGTCTCCACCAAACCAATTAATCCAGATCCAATTAGACTAGATTAAATCCAATCAAATTAGGCTTAACCTAATCTAACAAAATTCTAATCAAATTAGAAATTAATTATGTCTAGGTCCTGATCAAATTAGGATTGAATCTTCCATAGTAATTAGGTCATCTCATGATCGATCGGTTCAAACCCAATCAAATCAAATTCAATTAGATTTGATCAAATCCTCATCGCTCAATCAAATTGAGCTAATCAGCAATCTAATTGCTAATTAATCATCCAAAAATATCAGAGTTTCAGTCCAGTGAGACCTATGAAGGTAGAGTTTCAGTCCAGTGAAACTTTCAATCACAGAGTCCCAGTCCAGTAGCACTCTTGACCTTAGAGTCCCAGATCATTGGGATCCTTGATCAGCCATCATATTTGGTAGGAACTCTTATTGTGTGTGATCCTATAGGTTCAAATCCTAAGTCAATAGCATAAGAATCAATTTTCTATACCAATTGATGTGACCATCTAGCAATAATATCCGACGTACGAATAGGTTGAATAGTCACAATGCAACATCGATGAACCTATGATATATGGTTACTATATAATTCATCTCCTTGACCTCAATGCTTAAAGGACAACCTAGGATTTACTATCAAGCCTAAAAATCATTCATATTGTCTTTCAAAATTCAATATCCATCGAATGGACCACCTCGGTCGAGGTTTTGCTAAATTGAAATACAATGATGCACTTGCTCCAACACTTAGAGGGGTCAATCCCATCTTGACTCACACACCAACTAAACAAGTACTTGACTACTCCCAGTAACCTTCATCTCTGAATTAGAAATTCAGATAGTTCGGTATCAAAGTATAGTGAGTTCCTTATAAGAAATCATGGTGATCTTAGGTCTAAGGGACACTTATATGCATATCCTTTATAGACAACTCTTGACAGTAGAGAGCTCCATAGTTGGGTCATGTTTAGTAAAATGTACCCCTACACTTTACCTACATGCCATACCAGTATCTCCATACTCCTTGGTTAAATGGACAACCAACAAATATGGCACGCAATGATCTACACTCGATGACATTATCATCCTGGGTAACAACGTATCATTTGGTGGCAAACAAGTTTAAAGACTAAACGACAAATCCTCCTTTGGTGAGTCTAAATAGTCCTAAGGATTTCATCATAGACGAGTTCATTACAAGAAGATATATAAAGTAAAGAAATTGCCAGAATAATAATTTTATTCATTTATAATTTAAGTATAATTTACATTAAGCTCAGCCATCTATAACTAAGAAGATTGACTTTAGGATACAATTCTCAACAACTCCCACTTAGACTAAAGCCATTTAGAATGGTATCGAATACCCATCTTTCATTTGTGATTATCGAACTATTTAATTCTGAGAGCTTTAGTAAAGGGGTCGGCCAAGTTCTCCTTTCTATCAATCTTCTAAAGCTCAACGTCATCTCATTCTACAATCTCTCGTATAAGATGGTAGCGACATAGAATGTGCTTGGTGCACTAATAGGCCTTCGGCTCCTTCCTTAAGCTTTGGCTTCAATGCTACCACAGTAAAGTAGAACCAGACCATCCAAGGAGGGTGCCACTCTCAGCTTGCTGATGAACTTACGCATCCATATAGCTTCATTCGTAGCATCGGATGCTGCGATATATTCCACCTCGCATATAGAATCGGCCATAGTGTGCTACTTGAAACTCTTCTAGCAGATCGCTCCACCGTTCAGGGTAAATAGATAACCTAACATGCTCTTGCTATCATCATGATCTGATTAAAAACTGAAATCAATATATCCCACAAGTTTTAAGTTGACATCTTCATAAATGAGCACTGGTCCTTAGTATTTCTCAAATACTTTAGAATTATTTTTACAACCTTCTAGTGATTCTCATCTAGATCAAATGGTTATCTACTCACTACCCCTAGTGAGTATGTCACATCTGATTTCATACACATTATGGTGTATATAATAGAATATACTATCGAAGCATATGATATTCTACTCATATACTCTCTCTCTTGAAGAGTTGTCGAATAATCCCTCTTTGAGAGAGAAATTTCGTGGCCTATCAGAAGATAGCCTTTCTTGGAATTCACCATGCTGAACCTCTTCAGCATGATATCAATGTACGTGGACTGCGATAATCTAAGCAATCTTTTAGACCTGTCTCTATAGATCTTCATTCCTAGGATGTAGGAAACTTCTCCCAAGTCCTTCATGGAGAATTATGATGATAGCCAAATCTTTGTTCCCTATAGTGTAGGGATGTCATTCTTAATTAAGAGAATATTATCCACATACAATACAAAAAATATCACTACAAAACCATTAGCCCATTTATGCACACAGGATTTTTCTCCATTCTTAACAAAGCTATACATTCTGATCATCTTATCAAAATGCATGTTCTAACTCCACGATGTCTGCTTCAATCCATAGATGGATCTCTGAAGCTTGCACATCTTAGACTCATCTATGGATGTGAATCCCTCCAGTTGTATTATATAAACCTCTTCTTCTAGCTCTCCATTTAGGAAAGCCATCTTCTTATCCATTTGTCAGATTTTATAGTCCAGATGTGCTACTATCATAAGTATAATCCAAATGTACTTGAGCATTGTCATCAAAAAAAATGTCTCATTATAGTCAATACCATAATGCTGACAGTATTCCTTGGCAACTAGACGGGCTTTATAGATCTCCACCTTTTTATCTATGCCCTTTTTTCTTTTGAAAATCTACTTATATCTAATGAATTTTATCTCTTCAGGTGGATCAACCAATGTCCATACACTATTGACTTTTATGGACTCTATTTTGGATTTCATAGCTTCCAACCAATTATGAATGTCAAACCTCTGCATGGCATCCATGTAGGTGATTGGATCCTCATCATTCTCATCGAGTTCAAAAGGATTACCATCTCGGACCAAGAAACTATAGTATCTATCTAGTTGATGCGGTACTCTATCGGATCTTCTCAAAGATGCATCTATAATAGGCTTTGGGTTTGATCTTATCAAATTTAGCTCTGTAGGTTCACTAGAATGTGTCAGTTCTTCCAGCTATCAAACTTCACCAAGCTCAACATTAGAGATATCTGTTCCATTTATAAGAAACTTCTTTTCTAAAAAGACTGTCCTATTGCAAATGAGCATCTTTTGCTCTTCAACAAGGTAGAAGTAATATCCCCTAGTTTTCTTAGGGTATTCTATAAATAAGTATTTATCAGACCTAAGTCCAAGCTTTTCTAGCTATAAATATTTGACATAGGTCGGACACCCCCAAATCCTAAGGTGAGAGAGTGTTGGCCTACGCCCAATCCATATCTCATATGGAGTCTTTGCAACATACTTGCTTGGAATATTGTTCCAAACATAATAAGCAGTCTCAAGTGTATACCCCCAAAAAAGAAATCGACAGACTCATAAATCTCATCATGGACTGAACCATATCCAATAGGATTCAATTTCTTCTTTCAGACATACCATTATGCTGTGGTATTTTAGGAGGGGTCCATTATGAGAGAATCCCATTCTCTTCCTAGATATGTCAAAAATACATTAGAAAGGTTTCACCTTCTTGGTTTGATCGAAGAGTTTTAATACTCTTTCTAAGTTATGTTTCTACCTTATTATAATATTATTTGAATATTTCAAATGAATCAAACTTACTCTTCATAAGATAAATATACCCATACCTAGATAGCTCGTCAGTAAATGTAATGAAGTAGTAATACCCACCTCTGGCACTTATATTCATAGGTCCACATAGATGTATGTACTAGACCCAGAAGTTCAGTGGCCCATTCATCTTTCTAGTAAAAGATGATTTGGTCATCTTATCAAGAAGGCAGAACTCACAGGTAGTCAATGATTCACAATCTTTGATATCAAGGATATGCTTTTTGACTAATTTGTTAATCATATTCTTATTTATATGATCGAGTTGACAGTGCCAAAGATAGACATTGATGACATTATCTAGTTTTGAGCATTTGTTAGACATGTACATTACACTAGTAGGTCGTGATAATACATAAATGTCATTTCTTAATTATACTCGCATTATTGTAACATCATTCATAATGATATCACAATAACTTTCATTTATTGATAAATATAACTATCTTGGGCCAAAAATCCAATAGATATTATGTTTATCATAAAAGATGGATAATAGTGATAGTCATTTAAAACAACATTGTTATTTTTGAAAACAAGCTCAAGAGTTCTAATGCTAGGATTGGAATATTTTTTTAGTCTCCAACATTCAGGAATCTATCGCTGTCCTCAAACTTTCTACCAATTTGAAGTTCATTCAATGAATTGCATATGTGAACTGGACTCTCGATATCTAATACCCAGATAGAAGTATCACAAATAGAGAAATTCCAAGATATTATCATATAATTATCGTGCCCAGTAATTACTTACTGATTTGTCCTATTCAGCCTATTTGAGTTCAGAGGATAATTTTTCTTTAGGTCTGGCTAATTAGAATCAACACTAAACTTCTTGAAATCAGGTCCTATAAGCTTGTCACAATCCAACAATTAATGGAGCGGACTTATACTAGTCATTCTAATTATCTGAAAGAAAAATATAAGACCATATTAGTACTCAAATTATTTAACCCTAAAGACTTGGACTTTAGTCTAAAGGTCCTTCCATTATTTTTACAAATTGGTAGCCTTTACCTCAAATTTGAGGAATTATGCTAACTCTTTAATGGGCACTAGAATCCACATAGACTACAAATGGGCTCGAGGAAACCTCTAGCCAATCTGTGGGCATTTATAGGTAGGTTCATAACTAATTATTTCTCTAAATAATTTTTAGTAATTTAATTTTACCCTAGAAGCCAATTCAATAGGCTTTGGCCTTCACTGAAAAGGTCTGGTTGGGTCCAACCATTAACATGATTGAGTTTGGTGTATCAAATGAATGAAGACTAGGCCTAACAAAAGCTCTGGCCAACCTAATCACCATTTAGAGAGAGTGACCTAATCATCATTTGATGGATAATAATTTTAATATCCAAATGAACACTAGGTGTAAGGCATCTCCAATCTCCACCTAAAAAATTAGACTCATTACCATTCATCTTAATGGGAAGCTATGACTCAGTTATCCCCATAACTTTATGATTTTTAAAGACTTAAATATTTAGAGGATTTAGGTTACATCTGATTTAAGGATAGAGCAGACTTAGACTAATTTACTTTTATAGATTTTACCAAGTCAAATCGTCTCATTGACTTCACCAAGTCAATAGATGAGGACTATGATCAAATTCAGTCCATGGGCACCTAATTCAGTCTTACTGATTGAAGTTAGTCAAACTAATTCCTAATGACTCGGGTCAACTCGAATCACCAAGTGATCTAATCAAATCCTAATCGACCATGTCTGCTAAGTAAGTGAGATCAGTGGAAGGGATATGCCATTAACTCATCAAAGATCAAATAGTGCAAGTAGCTCGTAATTAAAAATCACTAGTCTAGACTGCCAAACTTATCTTAGATATCAATCAATTAATTAAGTTCAATCTGATCAACCTAGTAATTTTGAGCTGGACCGCTTAGCCATGAATCAAGTCCATCTTGGTTCTTGTTAAAGACATGGACTTATTCAACTATAGCTATTGAAGTTGAATCTTGAGTGTGCTTGACCTAATATAATTCAACGTTTAATTAGATTTGATTAATTACTCTAGTTATATTCGTTCTTTAATTAACCTTAGGTCTAACCCAATTAATCGACCTAATTCATCTAATCCTTTAACCCATAGTTTTATGCTTTTATCTTAAGATCTTTAATTCATAATTCTAGACCCTACTAGACAATACTTAATTTTTTTAATTAAGTTTTAAGCTGATGGATTGAAATTTGGTATTTTAAAAATAATTTTAAATTTTAAATTTTTTTATATTTTTTATTTATTAAATGGATTGACTCATTTCACAAATGGGTCAACTCATTTCATAAACAACAATCCTATTGCTTATTTAATAATAGAAAATAAAGCATAATAAAAATTAAATTAAATAATAAATCTACTTTTTAGATCTAATCTAAATATATTCATGTTTAACTTTTATGTTAAAATAATTTTAATAAAAAAATTCTTTCACTGTTCATCTTAATGAATGAGTTCATGGTGGCATCCCTACCGCCATAAGGGATCCCCATTGAATGGGAGGAGATGGCCTTTAAACCATACTTATCCCTTATGACTGGATGGCTTGGTAGCTTATTCATCATTGATTACTAAGTTATCTAGATCAAAACATATCAAATATGCTAGTACTTAATTTTTCTAATTAACATATAAATATGTCAAGCAAACTTTACTGTGATACCATTGGTGGAAATCGTGCAGGGTTCTAGGCATATTTTTTAAAAGTTTTTTCAAAATAAATTTATAGTAGAAGCTAAAATTAATCTAATATTAATTTAAGACATGCTATGATTAGATCATATAACCCTACACATAGATCAAGATATATATATATGCAATGAAAAATTAAATGCATTTGATCAGCAAATCATATTTGCTGACCAACTTGTGTTCAGAATAGAATACCTGTTTGCAGATAGATGATCTCCATAACTTAAAATCATAGAAAGAAGCCCTCATATTGTGCTATAGCTGCACAATCATTTGGCCTTTATGGTTAGTGCACATGAAGCTCCTAATCCCAATCAGCTCCATCGGAGTACTAGCTCCTCGTTGGAGCCTTCAACAGTCGATCTTCATCGGTGATTTTCTTCTAAATTTTTGGATGGTTTAGAAGATTAGAGGATGTACTTTGGAGGATGATGAGGTGATGTGTCAAGTTTGGTGGTAATTGGGCACTCACAGCGCTCAATCTCTCCACCTGAATCCTAAGTCCTAACCCTAGGGTTTCGTACACCCAAAAACCTTGATGCCCAAAAATTCTCTCACGCCCACTCCCTTTTGAATTATCCTATGAAATAAATTTTCATGAGTAGAAGGACTTTCCCTCTACCATATCTACTCTCAAAATATTTTTCAGATGGGCAACCAAAGAAAGAAAAATAAAAGAAGTGGTAGTGAGGAAAAATAGGTGTAAGAGAAACTTTCTCACTTCTGGACTTTTTCATGCACAACTTGCATCCCCTTTCTCAGTACTTCCTTTCTAGAAAACCCCTCTCATTGCTCTTCATGCAGGCACAAAAAAAATCTGATTTTAAAGGGTGTGTTTCAATGGGAAAGTCATGGGAGGAGAAAAGCTTGGAATGGTTGAACTTGTTTCAACCACCCATTCAAAATTAAATTTAAATTCCTTCTTATCCTTTTCCAATGCTCCATCTAGGTGAGTGACATGCAAAAGGACTCTCCTTCTATGTTCCTAAGCTGAAAGCACTCCAAAAATGTGGAAAAAAGATTAAGGTGGCATGGAGATTAGATAAGAGAATGAAGGTTTGATGATTTTAACCACTTGCTTGAATTCAAAATTCAAGCAAGACCCTTATCCTCATCCAATGCCACCCATAAGTGATTAACGCGTAACTCTCCTTCTATGCATCCACACTCAAAAATGCACAAAAAAAAACTTGCAAGAATTCACAAAGGCAGCATGGGAAGTGGATAAGAAGAGATGGTTTCAACCTCTAACCAACATAAATTGAATTCAAAATTCAATCCAGTTTGAACTAGTCCAACACCTAGACCAGGTCAAAGGGCAAAAGAGGAGGGGCACAAACATCCTTCTAGCATGGGAAAATAATCACTTGAGTTTAGAATTCACATGGAGAAGAGTGAGGATCAAAGTATGGTGGCGTAGGGAGAAAGGAGTTCAAATTCAAATTTGATTTGACCTGTTCAAATTGGTCTCAACCAAACTAATTAATCCAGACCCAATTAGACTAGGTTAAACCCAATGAAATTAGGCTTAACCAAACCTAATAAAATTCCAATCAAATTAGACATTAATTAGATCTAGGTCTTGATCAAATTAGGATCGAATCTTCCTTAGTGATTAGATCATCTCATGACCTGATTGGGTCAAACCCAATTAAATAAAATTCAATCAAATTTAATCAAATCCTCATTGCTCAATCAAATTAAGCTAATCAACAATCTAATTACTAATTAATTCTCTAAAAATATAAGAGTTCCAATCCAGTGGAACTCATAAAGGTAGAGTCCCAATCTAGTGGAACTTCCAATCACAGAGTCTCAGTCTAGTGGGACTCTTGACCATAGAGTCCCAAACCATTAGAACTCTTAATCAACCATCAGATCAGGTAGAAACTCCTATTGTTTATGATTTGATAGGTTTGAATCCTAAGTCAGTAGTACATGAACCAATTTTTTTTATCAATTGATGTGACCATCTAGCAATGGTACCCGACATCCAAATAGGTTGAATAGTTGCAATGCAACATCGATGAACTTGTGGCATATGGTTATCGTATAATTCATGCTCTTGACATCAATGCTTAATAGACAACCTAGGATTTACTGTCAATCCTAAAAATCAACCACATTATATTTTAAAGTTCAATGTCCATCAAATGGACCATCTCGATCGAGGTTTTGCTAAATTAAAATACAGTGATTCACTTGCTCCAACACTTGAAGGGGTCAATCCCATCTTGACTCATACACCAACTAAATCAGTACTTAACTATATCCAGTAACCTTTCATCATTGAATTAGAAATTCAGGTAGTCTAGTACTAAAGTATAGTGAGTTACTTGCAAGTCACCATGGTGATCTCAGGTCTAAGAGATATTTATATCCATGTCCTTCATGAGCAACTCTTGACACTAGAAAGCTCCATAGATTATGTTCAGTGAAATATATTCCTACACTTCACTTGCATGCCATACCAATATCTCCATACTATTTGATTAAGAGAACAACCAACAAATATAGCACATAACAACCTATAATCGATAACGTTGTCATCCTGGGTAACAACGTATCATTTAGTCATGAATAGTTTTAAGGACTAAATGATAAATTCTCCTTTGTAGTATCTAAATAGTCTTAAGAACTTCATCATAGATGAGTTCATTATAGGAAGATGCATAAAATGATGAAATTATCAAGAATAATAATTTTATTCATTTATAATTCAAGTATAATTTACTTCAGCTCAGCCATCTACAATCAAGATGATTGGCTTTAGGATATAATTTCTAACAAAATGCTCATAGATGACTCAGAATTTGATTGTCAACCCTGATTAGGTTATCCATATTGTATTTCAAAATACTAAATCCATCACATAGATTATCCTGGCTAAGGTTTTGCTAAATTAAGATATAGTGATGCATTATCTCCAAACTCTTGGCATGGTCAATCCCATCTTGATCACTCACCGACTTTACAAGTACTTGACTATGCCCAAAAATCTTCAATCATTGAATTAAAAATTTTGGTAGTCTGGTACCAAAGCACAGTGAGTTGCTTGCAAGCCACCGTGATGATCTCAAGTCCAAGGGATACTTATATCCATATTCTATTAGAGCAATTCTTGATAGCAGAATGCTTTAAAGTTGGTCACATTCAGTAACAATGTACCCCTACATCTAATTTGTATGCCATACCAGTATCTCCACACTTCTTGGTTAAGAGGACAATCAACCTATCGACATATAACAATGTACACTCGATAAACATTGTCATCCTAATTAACAATGTATCAATTATTCACGAACAGTTTAAGGACTAATCGATAAATCCTCTCTTTATCAAATCTAAATAGTCCTAAGAACTTCATCACAACATAGGAGTTCATTAGAAGATTTTCATTTATGATGAAAAATGCTAGAATAAAATTTTATTCAATAATAAATCATTTACATTTTACAAGAATAGCTTAACCACCAATAGGCTGATGATTGACTTTGGGACACATTTTCCAACAACTTTCACTTGTCCTAAAACCACTTGGTACAGTATCTAATACTTATCTTTGGCTTGTGGTTGTTGAACTCCTTTACCACTAAGGCTTTAGTGAAGAAGTCAGCCAGGTTCTTCTTTTCATCTCTCTTCTGAAGGTCGATATCACCTCGATCTACGATCTCCTAGATAAGATGATAGCAATGCAGAATATGCTGGTCCTATGGTGCACCTTCGATTCTTTAGCCTAAGCTATGGCTCCAGTGCTACGGTAAGACTGGACCATAGATGGAGGGTGCCACTCCCAGCTCATTAATGAATTTTTACAACCACATAGTCTTCAGGATAGCATCAGATGTCGTGATGTATTCTGCCTCGCTAATAAAATTGGCTATAGTATTCTGCTTGAATTTTTTCCAGTAGATTTCTCCTCTATTTAAGGTAAAAACATGATCCAACATACTCTTGCTACCATCTTAATCTGACTAAAATTAGAATCAATATATTCCACAAGTTTTAAAGTCATTATCTCCATATATGAGTCACTGGATCTTAGTATTTCTCAAATACTTAAGGATTGTCCTTACAATCATCTAGTGGTTCTCATCCGGATCAGACTTGTATCTACTCACTACTTTTAGTGAGTATGCCACATCTAGTCTCGTACATATATTGGAATAACTCAAGCATTCTTTTAGATCTATCTCTATAGATCTTCATCCCTAGGATGTAGGATGCTCCTCCCAAATTTCACATGAAAAATTAAGATGACAGCCAAATCTTATTCTCTGTAATGCTGAAATATCATTCTTGATTAAGAGAATGTCATCCACATACAGCACAAAAAATACTACTATAGAATCTTTGCTTATTTATAGATACAGGGTTCTTCTTCATTTGTAATGAAGACATACGTTCAAAATGCATGTTCCAATTTTGAGATGATAGCCAAATGGGTTTTATAGATCTCCACCTTCCCATCTATGCCTCTTTGATCCTTTTGAAAATCTATTTATACCCAATAGGTTTAACCCCTTCAGGTGGGTCAACTAATGTCCACACATCGTTGACCTTCATGGACACCATTTGGGATTTCATGGCCTTAAGTCATCTCTCAAAATTTGGTATCTACATGGCATCCATGTAAGTGATCGGATCCTCATCGTTCTCATCAAGTTCAATGGGATCACCATCTCAGACCATGAAACCATAGTATCTATCCAACTAATGTGGTACTCTATCGAATCGCCTTAAGGATGCATTGGATTTCAGATTTGTTCTAATCAAATTTGGATCGTTCAGTTGCTTGGGTCAGCTTTTTTACCTATTGAAATTTTGCAAGTTCAACTTTAAAGGCAATAATTTTTTTTCCAAGAAATCTTTTTTCTTAAAAGATTGCCTTAGGACTGATGAACATCTTTTGTTCATCAACATGGTAGAAAAAATATCCTTTAGTTTCTTTTGGGTACCACATGAAAGTGCACTTGTCAGACCTTAGGGCTGATGAATAAGTAAGGCACCTCCAGACCCTAAGCTATGAAAGTGTTGGCTCACGACTTATTCATATCTCATATGGAGTTTTAATTACAGACTTACTTGAAATCCTATTTAAAAGATAGCAAGCTAATTTGAGTATATATCCCCAGGAGGATATCGACAAGCTGGCAAAATCCATCATGGATTGGATCATATCTAATAGAGTCTGATTTCTTTTTTCAGACACACCATTATACTATGGTGTTCCTAAAGGAGTCTATTGAAACAATCTCATTCTCTCCTAGATATGTGAGAAATATACCAGAAAAGTATTCACCTCCTCGATCAGACTGAAGAGTTTTAATACTCTTTTCAGTTTATTTTTCTACTTTATTTTGGAATCATTTGAATATTTCAAATGAATCCAACTTGTATTTCATCAAATAGACATATCCATATCTAGATAAATCATCTGTAAAAGTGATGAAGTAGAAATATCCATCTCTAGCACTTGTACTCATAGGCCCACATACATCAGTATGCACTAGACCTAAGAGCACAGTGGCTCTCTCACTTTTTTAGTAAAAGATGACTTAGTCATTTTTTCAAAAAGACAAGATTCATAGGTTGAAAGTAATTCACAATCATTGACTTCAAGAATTTCCTCTTGAGTAAATCTATTTATCCTATTCTTGTTAATGTGACCTAGCTTACAGTGCCATAGATAGATATTAGATATATTATCTAATCTAGGATGCTTGCCAATAGAGTAGACTACATTAACAGGTAATGATATTATATAGATTTCGTTACTTAAATATCTAGAAAAGATTGTAATACCATTCAAAATAACATCACAAAATTTTTTCTTTGTTGAAATTTCATAATTATTTTTGGCCAAAAAACCCATAGAAATGATATTCAAAAAGAAACTAGGATAAAAATGACAATCACTAAGAATAATAGTATGATACTCAAATACAAGTTTTAAGATCTCTAATGCTAGAACTGGAAGTGGTCTTCCATCTCTAATGTTCAAGAATCTTTTGCTTTAATTGAATCTCCTACTGACCTATATAACCCTTGTAATGAATTGCAAATATGGTAAGAGATTTTGGTATCCAATACCCAGTTAGTAATATCAAAAATAAAAAAAACTATAAGGAGTTATCACATATGGTAAGTACCTTGCCTAACAATAGTTTGCTTCTTTCTCGGCCTATTTGGATCTAAGGAGGCAATGTATTGAGGATAGTTCCTCTTCCATCCTGTTTCTTACAAAAGAAGCACTCTACTTGACTCTTATTGGGCTTGGATTTCTTGGTCTAGCCCTGCACTGATGTCCCAACCTAAATTTGCACCTTCTTATTCTTCTTTTTTTCTATCTTAAAGGGTCGAGAACCAAAAGAAGATCCTCCCGCCATGTTCACCTACTTCTTCTGGAGATAGTGATCCTTTTCAAAGTTCTGAAGCAATTTCAGTAACCCATGGTAATTGACTTCGGACTTTATCATTCTATAATGAGTAAGGAAAGGGAGGTAAGACTTGGGCAATGAGTTTAGAATAGTAACTTTTCCTAGCTACTTGTGTAGGAAAAAGCAATGCTTGCTCAAACACTCCATCATCTCGATCATATAAAATACATGATCAGTGACTGAAGCTCCATCCCTCATTTTGGCATTGAAGATAGCATAACTAGTCTTATGCCTTTCAATGTCATTAGGTGTGCCAAAAGACTCGTTCAACATTTGAAGCATATCTTCTAACTGAGCTAACTCAAACCTATGACTGAACTCATCGTTCATAGCTGCCAGCATTATACTATTAGATATGTGTTTCCTAGAAGCCAGAATTGGCTGACACTTGTTATACACTTCTAAGGATAAAATTATAATTTTGGCTATAAAAATAAAATAAATTATTTTCTATCACAATGTATATTTAGTGTCTATGATACATTCCTTGAGTTAATGGCAATGATAATTCTTATTTTCAAGAGTTGAAAATTTAAGATATGAATTTTTATTATTAACTCATAAAATGCTCCTGACCATAGGATCATCATGAGGATGGTGATTGAATCAGAAGATTGGTGTACAATCGCTTCTTTATAGTAGATGAGTCTTGAGTCTATGATGTAGAGATACCAAAGTGAGAGTACAGATACTCGTTAGAGAATAAGGGCACTGAGCGTGACCACCTCGAGCAGTCATTAGGAAGTCTACCTTCTCATCGATGACTAGCTCAAAGCTGTAGTGGTGTATCTGATTCTTTGATCTGAGGTGCATCGGCAGTTCACCTTAAGGGTGTTATAGTTTGATTGCACCATGACTCGATCTCTTAGCCATTCGAAATTCTGAGGTGTATGTTGGCTATAGCATGTTCATTGTAGGAATTGGATTGCACCAAGAGGGAATCTATCTACCTCAATAGATGAGGAGTAGCCCTATGATATTCATGAGAATCAAATCCATAAGCCCATGGCCATGGCAGAGTGAAATAATAGAAAGAGTTTCTATTAAGATTTTCACATTGGATTTGAATCGAATGATTAATTCATATGATGGAAATTAGGGTTTGACGAGTTCACCTTAACCCTAATCCAATCGGGGCTCAAGATAGAAGAACTTAATCACACAGGTAACTATACCGAGAGATTTATTTTCAATTCTGATGGGTTGCCACCATATACTGCTAGATGTTACTGATGAATTTTGGAAGCAATTAGAATAATTTGGATGATCGATCATTCGAGTTGTCTGAATCAAAAAAGTTTTGATCCATCGAAGGTGTTTCGATGATGTCGATGATAGAGATCACGACATATCGCATTACCATATGGAACTGAACCTAACTAGGTCACACAAACAAGGGTTTGGATCTAGATATAATCAATTGGACTAACCTAGTTCAATTGATTTGAATTAGATTCGATTAGGTTCAAGAAAATCATGCTAGCACACGATTGAGCCTAATGTTCTCCTTCAACAATCATCAAAAGTTGTCTCAACTGAGCCAAATGTGTTTGGCCTCACTCAGATACCTTTACTTGGTCTAACTGGAGCTTGTCTAGATCAAAAAAGGATTGTCTTAATTTATGAGATAAATTTAAGACAATACCTATCATTTTTCATCATCTGCTAATTCTTGTCTTTTGACTTTGGTCAAACATTGACCTTTGACACTTAGACATCTGCCAATGTATCATGCACCCATAAGAGAGAGATTTGACCTTTGTCCTCCTACTAGAAAAGGAAAAGGAGGGGGTGTAAGCCTAGGGAGGCATGCACCTAAGGATAATGATGCCTGGAGTCCCATATAGATGGGACTCCAGGTTGCTTCATGATATCAAACAAGATGGCGCCAAAGACTCTACTTTGACCAGTCTTGGTGCCACCTAAGGATGTTTGAGAGGGGATCTCATCTAATAGGATCAAGTGATATCATTCCATCAATCAGATTTAGATCCGATTGCACGAAGTGACGTGATAGGTCGGGATGATGTGGCACTGTATGGTGCAGCAGGATCTATATAAACCCTGTATGCGCCTAGGTTTGAGAGAGCTCTCCCCTTGCCCACACCACATAGCCCTCTCCCCTCTCCTCCACACCAACCTCTGATCCTCTCTCTCTCCTCTTCATGTGCAAGAGGCTTTGGGCTTAAGTTTGATACGATCTAGGCAAGAGAAAGGTGATAAGAAAGGAAGAAGGCAGCACTGCTGCAAGAGACGACATCGGATCTTCAAAAATTATTTTGAAGATCTTCAAGATCAGATCCAGATCTAATCATTGAAGAAAAAATTAAAAAGGAGAAGATCTCTAGATTCTATCCAAGTGGATACCGATAGAGGTCAGACGATTGCGTGGCTGCAATCAGAACCTTAGAAAATCAGTAGGATCATCATAGGGTAATAAGATTATTCAAGATAATATAAATTAAATAAAATTTAATATCATGATTCAATAATTTTAAAATAGAAGATCCCAAATAAAAATCAAGAAAAAAAGATATAATAAAAGAATAGATATTTAATGCTCATTGATGCGTGCTAATTTATAGCTATGGCAAGTGCACCAGTCGATCAAGTAATAAAGTGAATGAGTAGAGTATCGTCCCTAGAGGATTGGAAAACAAGTACTGAAAAGCTCTTTCCTATGCTTTATTTAGAAGATCGATTTATGAGAATAAAAAAAAATTAAAAAAAAATAATTAAAATAATTAAATTTTTTTTTTATTAAATAGAGAGAGTGTAAATTATTGAGGTTTTAAATTCAAGAGCAATGGATTACTAAGGCAATCGGTTCACCAACTCAATCAATACGATATTCAGGTTTTTAGATTAATTTTATTTCATGTGACGGTGGAGTCTCCTAATTTATTCACTACCCTTTGGTCCAGGCATAGCAAATCTATTAATATTTATTAATTACCCTTTGATCCAAGTGTAATTTAAATAAATATTAATGCATTAGGTTTTGTGAAACCCTCTAATTAAAATACGCTGCGTCCAAAGCGCACTAAAATTTCCGCATGCATATGAATTCTAATTTGATTCATAATACAAGGTATATAATCAAGAAGCATTAACATAGATGTACTTGGTCCGTAACATCTATGTTCATCAGATCAATTAGAAGATGGCCAGTAATCTAAAAGCATTAAGATCAGATTTATATACTCCTCATGAATAAAATTTAAAAATAAATTATACTGAATATTGCATCAAAAGAGTGGCTACACCTTAGCCTTAGTAAAATAAAATTTAGTTCATGATAACAAATTTAAAAATAGTAAATAAAATAAAAAGCATGAAGAAATTAGACTGTTTGATTGCTGAAATTGATTATCTGTTGCTCTTGATGCGGAGAACTTGGTGAAGAAGAAGAGGCTCCTTGATATCTCCTCTCTCTTTCTTCCTCTCTCTCTTTCTTTCTTTTCCTTCTTCCCGTCTCTCTCTGTTTTCTCTCTGATTCTCCTTTCTTCCCTGTTTTTCTTTCTCTCACTGATTTTCTCTGTTTTTCCCTTTTTCTTTTCTTTTTTTTTTTTTCTCACGGCAACAGGGCTTTTTATAGATGAAGTCTCCAAAATCCATCCAAAACTCGATTTTAGACTCCTAAAACAATTCAAACTATGATCTGAATAATTCTGGCCGTGCGATGTTGATCAAACGGTCCAAAAACCACTCAAAAACCCGTTAAAATAACCCAGATCAAGTCGGATTTAATATCAGCCGTTGGATCATCCAATGGATTGAATCTGGGCCGTCCGATCTCGTTGAAATCAGCCTTCAGACCTTTAGTTTCAGTCGGGATGAATCTCGGCCGTTGGATCTCGACCGGGAGCTGCGGATGCCGTCCATCAGCGCCTTCTTCTCGTCCGTCCGATCAAGATTCAGTGAAAACCGCCCGTTGGATCAGCCAGAATTCCCAAATTGCCCTCCGTGGACCGTGCGCGAGCCCGGTGTTGCGTGGACCGCCGCGTTCTTCAACCAATCAGAGCGCGCCTCCGTCTGTGAAATTCCTGAAATACCCTTCGGTTGGTCCACCGTACGCCGCGAAAAATGCTGACGTCATCCTGACGTCAGCGTTGCGTCAGCGGTTTTTTTTTTTTTTTTTTTTTTTTTTTTTGAAATTCGATTCTGGGCTCGTTTGAAGTCCGTTTTGCCTGAAATTTGTTTCATCTGAATCAGAAAAATGAGATCTTCACATTGGTAGCCTTCTTTCCTGCATAAGATTAATAAAAGTATCAATTTTTAATAAAATATTTTAATTTATTTTATAATTTAATACTTTTATTAGTATATTTTTACTACTTATCACACCCAACTTATTCATTGCTAGTCCCTTAGCAATGTTTTATTTAATACTATTTTAATAAAATTATTTATCAAAAAATCTTGGATTAAAGATCAAAAAGTTTAGAAAATATTGCTAACTAAGCATTGAGCTTCGGAAGCAAATTTTTTAGTCAATACAATTAAAAACTTTCTTAGAGTACATCAAAGATCTATAGCACTTATGTTCGTGATGACTAACTTTAGCATTTCAGTATTAAACTAGAAGAACAAAAGTATCCTCTCTTATCACTTATTTTGGTCAATTTTCTATACATTCTCAATTTTATACTCATGAATTAAGGTAGCTTTCACACTGCCTTTTTTTTTTTTTTTTTTTTTTTTTTTTTTTTTTTTTTTTTTTTTACTGTGCTGAGCATCCTGGCCTTCCTTTACCGTTTTACGTGAATTTTCCACACTTGACCTAGGTGCAGAGACCCAGTTACTAGGCTTTGGGCAATCCACATATACTCTGTCTTTTGCACTTTATTTATAGGCAGGTAGCTCTTTCCTTAAATTCAAGTTTCTTTGATTAGAATGTATATTAATTACCAATTTTCAGTGATAATTGAATCTTCAGTTGGCCTTATAATCAATACCTACTTTGCCTTGTTAGTGTGCATGTGCAATTAAAAAGTGCTAATAATCTTTTAATGACCTAAGTAGGCTGTTAAAAGTTGACCAACTAATCTACTTCTTTAACTCATTACATTCATTAGCAAATAATTCTATCTTTTATCACTTATCCAGTTTATCTTTGCTCAAGATTTTCTTCTTGAACACATGATTTTTTTTTTTTTTTATATTATTAAATTTTTTTATTTTTTATATATTCATATTATTTTAAACAAGAGAAAAGAAAAATAAAGGATGTAATAAAGGGATAGGGAAAAATAACTGATTTTGGCTCATCTGGTTCTTTTGGACTTGAAATTTGCTTGAGTTCTCTATTGAAATTTTCTGTAAAATTGAAAATAAATCACCAGAGCAGTTAAAGTGGCAAACAACATATTACTAAAAAAAATAAAAATGATCCAAATAAAAGAAAAGAAACAAGCCTATCTAAGTAGTTCGATTATATCTTCAGGCTGACTACTTTGAATTCTAAAGTGGATCAATCTGGTGCCCTTTCAATTGGAATACTTTCATGTTTGATCGAATCCTCTTTCAATTTGACATTGCTTGCTTTTTATAGTCTTAAACTTATGTTTTCTATAGATGTCTCCATATTAATGGATTGTCAATAATGTCCAATTAGAAAACAATTTGATTTATCAGGATGTTTAATATCTTTAAAAAACATTAAAAGTAACTTGTTCATCTTGGACTCTAAGAATTAATTTTCCTTGTTGATATCTAATTAAAGCTCCTCCAGTAGCTAAAAAGGTCTCCCCTAAAAATAAGGGTACAGTCATAATCTTTTCTTTCATATGCAAAGAAAAACAATAAAATCAACTAGGGAAAATAAACTTGTTTACCTTTTACCAAGACATCCTCCACTATATCCTTTTGGATATTTAATGATCGTTGTCTGGGCGGGGGGGGCGGTGTTTTGGGCTAATTGAAGATATAGTGGTAGGCTTTGGTTTCTCCTAGAAACCAGCTTTTTGAAAAATAGAAAAAGGCCATGAGGTTAATTGCTTGCTCCTAAATCACATAAAAATACTTTATCAAAACTAAAAAATCACCAAAAATGCAAGGGATTAGTAAAACTCCTGGATCTTTTAGCTTCTGTGGTAATTTATTTTGAGTATTGCTGAGCATTCTTCATTCAAATTTATTCTCTCAGCTCCTTTCAGCTTTTCTATTTGTAAGATTTCTTTAAGAAACTTGGCATACCTGGGGCATTTGAGTAATAGCTATCTACAAAAGGATATTAATATATAATTCTTTAAAAATTTTGAAAAAGCTTAGAAAATTCCTTATCTGAGCTGTATTTTAATCTTTCTGGTGATGGGCCAGTGGCGGTACGTAGGGCTCACAATTTGGATAAGCAAACGTATACCTGAAGACCATCCATCTGCTGGTTGTTTGGTGACTGACAGTTTGAGTTGATGGTTCTTTATTGTAGTTGGCTCTCGGTCCCATTCTTCTGATGTGGCTCCTCTCAGCTTTGTACCACTTCTTAGGGTGATAGCATTGACTTTGCTCCCTTGATTTGTTCTCCGTATTGCTTGGCAAAGGATCCTTGAGGTCCTCATCGGAGATTAATCTAGCCATTTGAACCTATTTTGCATCTCCAAGTTTCGATTGCTGCTGTTGTGGTCCTGCCGTAAGTTTGACTCCAAATTTTTAAAGTTGCTCTTGGTTTTGTATGAATTTGACCATTAGCTCTTCCATGTTAGACTCTTTCAGGTACTGGAATCCCGGGGTGGTTGTTGTGCTGCCATTTTGATTTGCTCCATGAGAATTTGGATGCTGTCTCCACCCTTGATTGTATGCTGTTGGAGTAGTGATTGGTTTTTGTTAGGCCTGGAAAAATTAACCAATATAATTAGCTGTTTCAGTTGTTTAGCAAAGGATTACCTGTCTGGCAATTATCGTATCATGTCCTCCTCCACATAGATTCACAAGTAATCTCGAACATGCATTAGCTGTTCCCTTTAAGTTGTTGAAGTTACGGCTCTGAGGGCTCAATTTCAGCTAAGTAAGGTTGGCACGCTAACATTACTCCTGCACACTGCTAGTTCCTTTTGGCATCGATGCGCTCTGTCTGCCATTGATAGCTATTTTGAATGCCTATCTCATCGATTAGATCGAATGCTTCTTCTCTATTTTTCGTTAATGGTTTCCTCCTGCTGCCTGCAAATCAAATCATAGACGTATTTGTAGGAAATAAACCATTTATAGAAAGTGTTTAAACCTGAAGCATACGGTGTAGTTAATGGAAGTGTGACATCCTCCTCAATAATTCCTGAAACTTTCCCAAGCCTCATAGTAGTGCTCCATGTCCTCTGCATAAAGGAAAGTGATACGTTGCGCATTCTGCAAGCAGTCTGAAAGGTGGGTAAAGTACTTGGCTAAAGAATTTTTTGGGCTAGAATCCCCAAAGTTGTGATAGAACCTGCGGATAGAGAATGAAGGCCAATTTTTAGCTTTATCTCCATAAAGAGAAAGGAAAATAACCTATCTAATAGCTAATCTCCGACACCTTATTTTAAAAGTATCGCAAAAGTTCAAGAAAATTAGAAATACTGGGCATTCGGATCATCAGCAGCGTGTCCACTGAATTGGACAGTTGATTGAAAATCATCTGGACATCGCGTTTTATTTCGAGAGGTTGTTTGCTCGTACAGGCGGTCTCCTGATGAATCGAAGCTCGCATCGCTACAGATGGTGTAATAAATAATCATTTATGATCGATATACTGTCGAATAGTTCAGGTGTCCTTCAAGTCGCATATCCAATCCTAGACTTGAATGTCGTTAGGATCTTCAGCTGCCATGTTCTCTCTTGCTGTATATCTTCTAAATAGTTCTTCAATTTCCTGGATCTAAAGGTAGAAGTTATATATGTCCAGTACGTGTCATTGCAATGAACAACAATTTCTTTTTTTCTTTTTTTTTTTTTTATAATAAAATTAAAAATAAATTTCTATAAGTAAAGCTAGGATCAAAATTTTAAATATTTATTTTACAACTCAATCCCCGCAACGGCGCCAAAAACTTGAGCGTGCTAATTAATAGCTAGGCAAAGTGCACCAGTCGACACACGTAATAATAGTGAGATGAGTAGAGTATCGTCCCTAGACGGATTGGAAAAACTAGTTACTGAAAAGCTTCCTTTCCTTATGCTTTATTTAGAAGATCGATTATAATGAGACATAAAAAAATAATTAAAATAATTAAATTTTTTTTTTATAGAGAGGTGTAAATAATTGAGGTTTAAATTCAAGAGCAAATGGATTTACAAGGCAATGCGTTCAGCCAACTCAATCAATACGATATTCAGGTTTTTTAGATTAAATTTTATTTCATGTGAGCGGTGGAGTCTCCTAATTTTTTCAGACTACCTCTTGGTCCCAGGAAGTACAAATCTAATTAAATTATTTATTAATTACCCTTTGATCCAAGTGTAATTTAAAATAAATATTAATGCATTAGTTTGTGAGAACCCTAATAATAATACGTGAAGTCCCAAAGCGCACTAAAAATTTCTGCATGCATATGAATCCTACTTTGTATTCATAATACAGAGTATATAATCAAGAAAAGCATTACATATGATGTACTTGGTCCCGTAACATCTTATGTTCACCAGATCAATTTAGAAGAGGAACAGTTAATCTAAAAGCATTTAAGATCAGATTTTATATACTCCTCATGAAAAAATTTAAAAAATAAATTATACGAATATTTCGCAGTAAAAAGAGTGGCTACCACCTTGATGCGCTTAGGTAATAATAAAATTTAGTTCATGTATTGAACAAGTTTAAAAACTAGTAAATAAATAAAAGGATGGAAGAATTAGACTGTTTGATTGGCTGAAATTTATATCTGTTGCTCTGTGCAGAGAACTTGGTGAAATGAAGAAGAGGGCCTCTTGATAATCTCCTCTCTCTTTCTTCCTCTTTCTCTTTCTTTCTTTTCCTTCTTCCGCGTCTCTCTTGGTCTTTCTCATCTTATTCTCTCCTTTTCTTCCCCTGTTTTCTTTCTCGTCACTGATTTCTCTCTATTCTCCGCCTTTTTTCTTTCTCTTTCTTTTTTTTTCTCACGGGGGCCAACAGGCTTTTATAGATGAAGTCCCAAAATCCATCCCAGAAACCTCGATTTTAGACTCCTAAACAATTCAAACCTATGAATCCTGAATAATCTTGCCGCCAGTAACGCGATTGTTACAACGAGCCCACCGAAACCCCATCAAAAACCCGCCCGGGCGTTTAAAAAATAAATCCAGATCAAGTGGAATTTAATAAATTCAGCCGTTGGTCATCCAATTGGGATTGGAATCTGGGCCGTCCGAGTCTCGGTTGAAATCAGCCTTCAGACCTTTAGTTTCAAGTCAGGATTGAATCTGACCGTGGAATCTCGACGGTTCGAAAAAGCTGCGGAGCGTCCATCGGCGCTCGTGCTTCTCGTCGAGCGTCCGCAAAGATCAGTGAAAACGCCCTTGGATCACATCAGAATTCCCAAATTGACCTCTCGTGGACCGTAGCGGCGACCGGTTGCGTGGACCGCCGGTCTTTCAACCAATCAGAGCGCGCCACCGTCTGTGAAATTCCTGAAGAAACCCTTCGGTTGGCCCACCGTGCGCCGCGAAAAATGCTGATCATCCTGACGTCAGCGTTGTCAGCGGTTTTTTTTTTTTTTTTTTTTGAAATTGTCGGAGTTTGTTGTTTCTGGGTTTGGTTGTGGTTTCTCGTTTGAAGTCCGTTTTGCTGAAATTTGTTTATACTGAATTAGAAATGAGATCTTCACATTGGTAAGCTTCTTCCTCATTAAGATATAAATAATATCAATTTTTTAAATAAAATATTTTAATTTATTTTATAATTTATACTTTTATTAGTATATTTTTTACTACTTCTCAATGATCAATAATTTAATTTTGATTAAATTATAAATTTTTTTAGATCTATTTATTTATTATTTTTAGTTAAAATTATTATAACAAGTCTAAAAATAAAAATAAAATTAATTTAATTTTGGTTCATATAGAATAGTGATGAATGCATTGTTTAGACTAGTTATAGACAATAGTTCGTCTACATAATTATCTAGGATAAATTGATTTGATATGATTAATTTTAAATCTAAATTTTTAGTGATTATGAGATCATTTAGATCTAAAATATATGCCGTAATATGGAACATGAGATGTAATGCCAAAATATGTTTACATTTAGATATCATTTTTATTATTTTATGAGATAGTATATGATGTAGAATTCTAACTAGTTTTTGGTAGTTTCCATATTTCTGATTAAGTAGGCATTTCCTTGGCATCCGATCAAATAAAGAATAAAGTTAGGATTTAAATGCCCCTCTCCTCTCATTCAATGGGGTGTTCCTTATGAGTGTGTAGGGATCTGCACCGTTGTCTTAATTCATGAAAGTCCAAAAACTTATTTTCTGCAAACCCTAGATCCTAAAATCCTAGATTTTATTTTACATTGTTTGTTTGTAACTCAAACTTAATTGAAGAATTAAGATTTATGAATATGTTTAAGTCAAAAAAATTAAAAATTTTTAGATTTAAGACATATTCAATAAAATTGGGGTTCTGGCAAGGTAGCTAATTGGTCTAAACGTTGATCAAATCGAATCAAGAGTTGATTAAGATGGGATCAAAGAGTGCCTAAATTGACCAGTCTAATTGGATTAAGTCTAAGATCAAGATCGAGTCACTGTGAGTGATCGATCAAGTAGATCTAATTTGCTTAGTGATTAGAAGTCTGGATCTGTAAGGCTAACCTGTTGGATTCTAGCTGCAAACAATTTGGGTAATCTAATGGAAGTTTGGCAGATTGATCAATTGTATTTTATTAATTGGGAGCTTACTCAACTTGAATGCATTCTTATCGAGTTAAATGGCATATCCTTCCATCGGTTCACTATCTACCAATATTTATTCGATCCAGTCTTGATCTAAGATGTTAACAATCCAAGCTAACCCATGCCACTAGGTTAGCCATAATGGTTATGGCTATGGTAAGTCTAGTTTTAATGAGACCTAAATCAAATCTTCCTAAGAAAACATTAAGTCTAAGATCTTCCACCATTGTGATGTGTGGGGCCATTCCCAGGTTGTTGTTCTT
>QRFJ01002592.1:53826-161722 GCA_006176705.1 Cocos nucifera | reverse complement strand
TGAAGGGAAATCCTGATTTCCCGGTCCAGGTTCGTCCAGATCTGATCAGATCAAGAGATATATTTCAAAAATTTTTCTCTTGATCCCAATCAGATCTTGATATGTTTCAGATCTGATTCTTATTATTTTAATAAATAAAATAAAATAAGATAAATTAAATCAAATTTAATTTACCTGATTTGGGTAATCCTATTACCCTGTAGATGATCCTGATTGCAGCGGAAGGTTCTGGATCTTAGCCACGCAAGCGCCTGGCCTCTACCGGTATCCACTCGGGTTGGATCTGGAGATCCTCTTCTTCTCTATCACACCTCCAAAAATCAGATCTGGATCTGATCTGGAGGATCTTCAAAACTCTTTTGAAGATCTGCAGTCGTCCTTTTGCAGCAGCGCAGCCTTCTTGCTTTTGATCGCCTTTCCTTTGATCTGAATCGCACCAACCAAAGTCCAAAACTCCTTTTGGACGTGGAGAGCAAGGGGAGAAGAGACTATGGCATGGAGAAGGAGGGGAGAGGCAGCCTTGGGGCGTGGGAAATTTCTCAATTGAATTGCATTCTTTGAATTAGGGTTGGGCGCAGGGTCTTATTTATAGACCTAAGCTTGTGATCCAACTCCTCTTCCTCTCCAACCAATCACAACCCTTTGTGAAATCAGATCTAAATCTGATTGGTTGGGAATAGAGACCCCTGGATTCCTCCTTAGAGGGCGCCTAAGACCAGTCAAACTTGGATTCTTAGTAGAACTCTGAATTGGAATCCAAAAGGGAGGTGGAGTCCTTGTCCAACAAGGACTCCTAGGCGCCTCCTAACTTGGGCTCACGCCACCCTTGGCGTGCGCCCTTCTCCTTGCCAGGTTCTGGCAGGGGGACAGGCCCCCACCAGCTCTCCAATAGGTGCATGACATGTGGTCAAAAGTCAAAGTGTCAATGGTCAACGTTTGACCAGTCAAAGGTAGACTTTTGACCAAAGTCAAAGAACAAGAAATGGCAGGTGACCAAAAATGGCAGGTAATGTCTTACAAATAAGACAACCTATTTCTGACTTGGACAACCTCCAGTCAGACCATATGAAGGCCTCTGATTGAGCACAAACTCCTTTGGCTCAGTCAGGACAACTTATTTATGATAGTAAAAGAAGAACGTTAGGTTCAATCGAGTGCTAGCACGATTTCCTTGAACCTAATTGAATCTCATTCAGATCAATTGAACTAGATCAGTTCAATTGATGATCACCAGATTCAAACCCTTGTTTGTGTGACCCAGTTAGGTTCAGTTCTGTATGGTAATGGGATATGTCATGATCTCTATCATCGACATCATCGAAACTCCTTTCGATGGATCAGAACTCTTCTGATTCGAACAGCTAGAATGATCGATCATCTAAATCATTCTAATTGCTCCCAAAATCCACCAGTGACACCTAGCAGTATATGGTGGCAACCCATCAGAGCTGAATGCGAACCTCTTGGTGCAGCTACCTGTGTGATTCAAGTTCTTCTATCTTGAGCCCCGATCAGATTAGGGTTAAGGTGAACTCGTCAAACCCTAGTCTCTGTCATATGATGTAATCATTCGATTCGAGTCCAATGTGAAAATCTAAATAGAAACTCTTTCTATTATTTCACTCTACCATGGCCATGGATTTCTGGACTTGATTCTCATGATCATCATAGGGCTACTCCTCTACCACCGAGGTAGATAGATTCCATCTTGATGCAATCCAGTTCCTACAATGAACATGCTATAGCCAACATACACCTCAGGGTTCCATATGGCTAGGAGACCGAGTAATGGTGTAGTCAAACTATAACACCCTCAAGGTGAACTGCCGATGCATCTCAGGTCAAAGAACCAGACACACTACTGCAGCATCGAGTCAGTCATTGACGAGAAGGTAGACTCCCTAATGACTACTCGAGGTGGTCACGCTCAGTGCCCTCGTTCTCTAACGAGTACCTGTACTCTCGCTCCGGTGTCTCCACACCGTAGACTCAAGACTCATCTACTAAAGAGAAGCGATTGTACACCAACCTTCCGGATCAATCACCATCCTCGTGATGATCCTATGGTCGGGAGCATGTTTATGAGTTAATAATGATTATTCATGTCTTAAATTTTCAACTCTTGAAAATATGAATTATCATTACCATTAACTCAAAGGATGTATCACAGACACTAAATACACATATGTGATAGAAAATAACCCATTTTATTGAATTATAGTCAAAATTATAATTTTGCCCCTAGAAGTGTATTACAAGTGTCAGCCAATTCTGGCTTCTAGGGCACATATATCTAACAATCTCCCACTTGTCCTAAAGCCAATTGGCTACAAGTCTAAGTCCCATCTTCTCAAGGTGGGCTTCGATCTTCTGCTGGCCCAACGGCTTTGTAAGTGGGTCTGCCACATTATCTGCGGAGTTGACTCTCTTGACCTCAACGTAACCTTTCTCAAGGTAATCGCGGATGAGATGGTATCGCCGCTCAATGTGCTTGGATTTCTGGTGAGACCTCGGCTCCTTAGCAAGGGCTATGGCGCCATTGTTGTCGCAGTATAGAGGAATGGCATCTGATGGCATTACTCCAATTTCTGCAGCAAACTTCTTGTACCAGAATGCTTCCTTCGCAGCCTCTGATGCAGCGATATATTCTGCTTCCATGGTGGAATCTGCTATCACAGTTTGCTTGGAACTCTTCCAGCTGACAGCTCCACCATTGCACACAAACAGACTCCCAGATGTCGACTTTCGATCATCTATATCGGACATGAAGTCCGAGTCTGTGTATCCCTGGACTTGGAGTTCTCCATTACCAAAGACCAACATCATATCCTTAGTTCTTCTCAAGTACTTAAGGATACATTTCACAGAAGTCCAGTGTTCTTCACCTGGATTTGACTGATATCTGCTTGTGACACTCACAGCATGGGCTATATCAGGTCGTGTACATAGCATGGCATACATGAGGCTCCCTATTGCAGAAGCATAAGGGATCTTGCTCATGCGTTCTATTTCCTCAGGTGTGCTGGGGCACATCTTCTTGGAAAGATGAATACCATGTCTGAAGGGTATTAATCCCCTCTTAGAGTTTTCCATACTAAACCTCTTTAGTACTTCCTCTATGTACATCTTCTGTGAAAGTCCTAGCATCCTATTCGGTCTATCCCTATAGACCTTAATTCCTAGAATAAAGGATGCTTCACCTAGGTCTTTCATGGAGAATTCCTTGGACAACCACATCTTGACTGATGTCAACATGGGAATATCATTCCCAATAAGGAGGATGTCATCCACGTACAATACGAGGAAGACAACAGCGCTCCCACTGACCCTTTTGAAAACACATGGTTCCTCTTCATTTTTGATGAAACCAAACTTTTTGATCACATCATTGAAACGAGTGTTCCAGCTCCGAGATGCTTGCTTAAGTCCATATATGGACCTTTGCAGCTTGCAAACCTTGTGATCAGTATCACTGGATGTGAAACCTAGCGGCTGTTCCATATAGATATCTTCCTCAAGATATCCATTTAGGAATGCCGTTTTCACGTCCATTTGCCATATTTCATAATCGAAATAGGCTGCAACAGGCAAGCAATGTGCGGATGGATTTTAGCATAGCTACTGGGGAAAAGGTATCCTGATAGTCAATGCCTTCGCGTTGACTATAACCTTTTGCCACCAGTCTAGCCTTGAATGTCTCCACATTCCCATCTGCACCAATCTTTCTCTTGAAGATCCATTTACACCCAATAGGTACTATACCTTCTGGTGGATCTACCAAGGTCCAGACTTGGTTTGAGTGCATCGAGTCAATTTCTGACTTCATTGCCTCAAGCCATTTCTCGGAGTCGATATCTGATATCGCCTCGTTGTAGGTTTTGGGATCATCACCATGAGCACCATTACCTATGAGGAACATTTCCTCTACATCCTCTGAAATAATACCTAAGTATCTTTCAGGGAGACGGGAAACTCTTTCCGATCTACGAGGTGGAGGAGGTAGTGTTCTTATTGGCTCAACCTGATTTGGTTCCACTTGGTCCTTAGCTCGTTCTGCTTGTGAGACTTTCTCATCAAGCTTAATCTGCTTTCCAATGCCGCTATCTTGAATAAACTATTTTTCAAGAAATATGGCATGTCGACTCACAATCACATTGTGGTCTTCTGGAATGTAGAAATAGTATCCTAATGACTCTTTAGGATATCCTATGAATCGAGCTCTAAAGGACCTAAACTCTAACTTGTCCGCTTGTTGTCTTTTGACATGAGCCGGACAACCCCAAATTCTGAGATGACTCAGACTTGGTTTCTTACCGTGCCATATCTCATACGGTGTGGTAGGAACGGTTTTAGAGGGAACCCTATTCAGTAGATAGATTGAAGTTAATAATGAATGTCCCCAAAGAAAATCAGGGAGGTCTGTGAAGCTCATCATGGATCGAACCATATCCAATAGAGTCCGATTTCTCCGTTCTGAAACCCCGTTGAGTTGAGGTGTTCCTGGTGGAGTCCATTGAGAGACTATGCCATTTTCCTTAAGATAGTCTAGGAATTCCCGGCTAAGGTATTCACCTCCTCGATCTGATCGAAGAACCTTAATGGGTTTTCCAGTTTGTTTTTCTACTTCATGTCTGAATTCTTTGAACTTTTCAAAAGCTTCAGACTTGTGTCTCATAAGATACACATACCCATACCTAGACAGATCATCGGTAAAGGTAATGAAGTAGACAAAATTGCCTCTAGCCGGCACATCAAATGGGCCGCACACATCAGTATGTACTAGGGCAAGGAGATCTGTGGCCCTCTCCCCATGTCCAACAAAAGGGAGTTTAGTCATTTTGCCTTGAAGACAAGATTCACAAGTTGGATATGACTCAAAAGTCAATGGACTCAATAGCCCATTTTTCTCCAATTTGTTAATCCTATCTTCTGCTATATGACCTAATCTCAGGTGCCATAGATATCTGTCGTTTGGACTATCCCTAGGTCGTTTGGCATTCACGTTTTGCTCGATAGTTAAAACAGGTACATCAATATGTAACTGATAAAGACCATTAATAAGGAAACCATTTGCAATTTTATTTCTTTCATAAAGAATGTTACAATGGTCCTTAAAGAAGGTGATCACATAACCTTCTTGTGCTAAGCATGAAACAGAAATCAAATTCCTGCTAGCTGCAGGCACATAATAACAGTCTTTTAAAACTAAGTCTAAACCAGATGGTAATCGAAGAGGGTATGTTCCCACGGCTACTGCAGCAACTCTTGCTCCATTACCGATGCGTAGGATCATGTCTCCATCCCTCAGCCTCCTGCTATCCTCAAGACCCTGCATAGAAGTGCACAGATGAGCACTAGAACCAGAGTCAAGCACCCAACTGGATGCAGAAGAAACCGTAAGGTTAGACTCAATAACGAGCATACCTCCAGAAGGACCTTCCTTCTTGTTCTTCAGGGTGGCCAGGTAAGTAGGGCAGTTCCGCTTCCAATGGCCGTCGCTGTTGCAATGGAAACACTTTCCTTTGCCATCGACCTTCTTCTTCGGTTCTGCCTTCTTCTTCTTTGATCCTTCCACCTTTTGCTTTTTCACAGACTTCTTTTTCTTTCCATAAGACTTTCTTTTGGAAGAAGTCCGTTCCATAGCAAGAACTGAGCCTTTAGAACCTTTCATAGAAAGCTCAGCGGTAACCAGCATATTCATCAACTCGGCCAAGGAATTTTGAAGTTTATGCATGTGGTAATTCATGATGAATTGCCCATATGCATCAGTCAAGGATTGCAGAATAATATCGTTCTGCAGATCCAAGTCCAACTTCACACCGAGCTTCTCAAGCTCTTCCATGTCCTTGATCATTGTCAGACAGTGATCTTGGACTGACTGCCCATCACGCATCTTAGCCTTAAAAAGTCATTTCGTGACTTGATATTTGGCTGCGCGACTCTGTTCACCAAACATCTCCTGCAGGTGAGCCAACATTTGGCGAGCAGTCCCGATATCTTCATGTTGGCGCTGGAGCTCATCAGACATCGAGCCCAACATGTAGTATCTGGCCTTATTGTCTTCGTCAATCCATTTTTCCAGAGACGCTCTCTGTTCAGTGGATGGACGAGCTGGTAAGGTGGGAGGGTCCTGGTCCAAAACATGTGTTAACTTCTCTGAACCCAAAACAATTTTGTAGTTCCTGAGCCAATCTTTATAATTGGGTCCAGTCAGTCTATGTGTGTCTAGGATACGTGCCAGTGGGTTGGACGCAGACATTTTCCTGTAGAGAGTCAAAGATTCTAGTTAGATACTGTAATTTTGACTTGACCAATTTGTTTAGGGATTTTATTTTTAAACAAATTAGCTCCCACTATTTTCTCGGATCCCTACACTCCCTCTGTAGAGATGCGAAAATCTCCACGATTAATGATTTCTAGTGGGTGGTGCGGTCTCACCAACTGACTCATCACCTCACCTAACAGTTATTGGTGATGGGTTAGCCAATGAGTGAACAACTCTTGTTCAATGATTCTCTAATCATGGTGCACCCAAACTTGGTCTCTAATTCATGAATCTCACCGTATCCGGAATATTGATCCACTCCTTAGTTAAGTCAGACCCACCATTTGCATAGACTGGGTTCCTAATTGAGGTCTCTCACCGTATCCGAAATATTGAGCCCAACTCATCCTCCAGCCCATAGCATCCAATGCCTAATAGACATGGTTGCGTCTTCCCGGTGCAACTGAGCCACTGTATCCAGCCGAGAACAATCAACCCCGGGAAGGGCCCGCACATCTACAATGGTGGAAGACCTCAGGACTTAATCTTTTCTTAGGGAGAATTGATTCAGGTCTCATTAAACTAGACTTGGCTTAGTCATAACAATTATGACTAACCTAGTGGCATGGGTTAGCTCGGATTATTGACCACCTCAGATCAGAACTGTGTCAACAGATATGGCCAGGTAAGTGAGACCGGTGGAAGGAATATGCCGTTAACTCGCACAAGAACGCATTCAGGTCGAGTAGCTTCCAATTAAAAACCAGTCGGTCGTCTGTGCCAAACTTACCTTAGACACCAAATTGTTGAGTCAGAACCAATTGGGTTAGCCTACAATCCAGACTCTAACCTCTGAGCCTAATTAGGTCTTGCTTGATCGTGACTCGATCTTGACCCAGACTTAATCCTATTAGGCTGGTCAATTTAAGCATTGTTGATCCCATCTAACCAACTCTTGATTCGGTTTGATCAACCGCTTAGACCTAATTGAGCTACCCAAGCCCGAACCCAGTATTATGAATATGTCTTAGATCTGAAATTCTCAATTTTAGACCTAATTAATATTCCATAAACTTAATTCTTAATTAAGTTGGGTTCATAAACAAAATATGCACAATAAATCCTAGGGTTTCAGGATCTAGGGTTTTGCAGAAAGTAAGTTTTGGGTTTCTGATTAAGGACGAACACGCAGCACCCCTACACGTCATAAGAACACCCCATCGAATGGGAAGAGAGGGCCTTTAAACCCTTCTTCGTTCTTATGACCGGACGGCCAAGAGGAACGCCTTAATCAGGAACATGTAAATCTACAAAACAGTTATAGATCTATATCATATATCTCATATACAAATTTAGATCTAATCAAGGCATATTTTGCATACATCTCATGTATCAAATCATGCATGTTTTCAGATCTAAATTATCTCATAATAATCTAAAAAATTAGATTTAAATTGATCTAATCAAAATAAATTCTAATCTAGACAATTATGTAGAACTATTCTACAACTAGTCTAGTCATGCATCTAATCATATCTCATATGATATTTAAAATTAAATAATTTTTATTTGCTGTTTATCAGATGTTATTATAACACTTATAATATCAGAAAATAGTAAATAAGAAGATCTAAAATATGATTTAATCAGATTAAATCAAAGACATGCAAAACTATTCTATAGAACTATTCTATTCTAGAACTAGTCATGCATATCTTCATGTTCTTAGATCCAAATCATTTAATTTTAATTTTTTCTGATTTCAGATCTGATCACATCTCATGTGACATCTGAAATCACTTTATTTTCTAATTAAAATAAAATTAAAATCAGATCTAAACAATTTAGAACCATGGCTCTGATACCAGTTGAAGGGAAATCCTGATTTCCCGGTCCAGGTTCGTCCAGATCTGATTAGATCAAGAGATATATTTCAAAAATTTTTCTCTTGATCTCAATCAGATCTTGATATGTTTCAGATCTGATTCTTATTATTTTAATAAATAAAATAAAATAAGATAAATTAAATCAAATTTAATTTACCTGATTTGGGTAATCCTATTACCCTGTAGATGATCCTGATTGCAGCGGAAGGTTCTGGATCTTAGCCACGCAAGCGCCTGGCCTCTACCGGTATCCACTCGGGTTGGATCTGGAGATCCTCTTCTTCTCTATCACACCTCCAAAAATCAGATCTGGATCTGATCTGGAGGATCTTCAAAACTCTTTTGAAGATCTGCAGTCGTCCTTTTGCAGCAGCGCAGCCTTCTTGCTTTTGATCGCCTTTCCTTGATCTGAATCGCACCAACCAAAGTCCAAAACACCTTTTGGACGTGGAGAGCAAGGGGAGAAGAGACTATGGCATGGAGAAGGAGGGGAGAGGCAGCCTTGGGGCATGGGGTTTCTCAATTGAATTGCATTCACTTTGAATTAGGGTTGGGCGCAGGGTCTTATTTATAGACCTCTTGTGATCCAACTCCTCTTCCTCTCAACCAATCACAACCCTTTGTGAAATCAGATCTAAATCTGATTGGTTGGAATAGAGACCCCTGGATTCCTCCTTAGAGGGCGCCTAAGACCAGTCAAACTGGATTCTTAGTAGAACTCTGATTGGAATCCAAAAGGGAGGTGGAGTCCTTGTCCAACAAGGACTCCTAGGCGCCTCCTACTTGGGCTCACGCCACCCTTGGCGTGCGCCCTTCTCCTTGCCAGGTTCTGGCAGGGGGACAGGCCCCCACCAGCTCTCCAATAGGTGCATGACATGTGGTCAAAAGTCAAAGGGTCAATGGTCAACGTTTGACCAGTCAAAGGTAGACTTTTGACCAAAGTCAAAGAACAAGAAATGGCAGGTGACCAAAAATGGCAGGTAATGTCTTACAAATAAGACAACCTATTCTGACTTGGACAACCTCCAGTCAGACCATATGAAGGCCTCTGATTGAGCACAAACTCCTTTGGCTCAGTCAGGACAACTTATTTATGATAGTAAAAGAAGAACGTTAGGTTCAATCGAGTGCTAGCACGATTTCCTTGAACCTAATTGAATCTCATTCAGATCAATTGAACTAGATCAGTTCAATTGATGATCACCAGATTCAAACCCTTGTTTGTGTGACCCAGTTAGGTTCAGTTCTGTATGGTAATGGGATATGTCATGATCTCTATCATAGACATCATCGAAACTCCTTTCGATGGATCAGAACTCTTCTGATTCGAACAGCTAGAATGATCGATCATCTAAATCATTCTAATTGCTCCCAAAATCCACCAGTGACACCTAGCAGTATATGGTGGCAACCCATCAGAGCTGAATGCGAACCTCTTGGTGCAGCTACCTGTGTGATTCAAGTTCTTCTATCTTGAGCCCCGATCAGATTAGGGTTAAGGTGAACTCGTCAAACCCTAGTCTCTGTCATATGATGTAATCATTCGATTCGAGTCCAATGTGAAAATCTAAATAGAAACTCTTTCTATTATTTCACTCTACCATGGCCATGGATTTCTGGACTTGATTCTCATGATCATCATAGGGCTACTCCTCTACCACCGAGGTAGATAGATTCCCATCTTGATGCAATCCAGTTCCTACAATGAACATGTCATAGCCAACATACACCTCAGGGTTCCATATGGCTAGGAGACCGAGTAATGGTGTAGTCAAACTATAACACCCTCAAGGTGAACTGCCGATGCATCTCAGGTCAAAGAACCAGACACACTACTGCAGCATCGAGTCAGTCATTGACGAGAAGGTAGACTTCCTAATGACTACTCGAGGTGGTCACGCTCAGTGCCCTCGTTCTCTAACGAGTACCTATACTTTCGCTCCGGTGTCTCCACACCGTAGACTCAAGACTCATCTACTAAAGAAAAGCGATCGTACACCAACCTTCCGGATCAATCACCATCCTCGTGATGATCCTATGGTCGGGAGCTGTTTATGAGTTAATAATGATTATTCATGTCTTAAATTTTCAACTCTTGAAAATATGAATTATCATTACCATTAACTCAAAGGATGTATCACAGACACTAAATACACATGTGTGATAGAAAATAACCCATTTCATTAATTATAGTCAAAATTATAATTTTGCCCCTAGAAGTGTATTACAAGTGTCAGCCAATTCTGGCTTCTAGGGCACATATATCTAACAGAAGTTTGGTTCCTAGAGGAATTTGACTGAAGGAGAAGTTCGGAAGGAGTTTGACTCCTAAAGGAATCTTATTGAAGGAGAAGTTTGAAAGAAGTTCGGCTTCTGGAGGAATTTGGCTGAAGGAGAAGTCCGAAAAGAGTTCCGCTCCTGAAGAAATCCGACTAAAGAAAAAGTTCAGAAGGAGAATCCGACTGAAGGAGAAGTCTAGAAGGAGTTTGGCTCCTGGAGAAATTTGGCTAAATAAAAAGTTTGGAAGGGGTTCGGCTCCTAGAGTAATCCAACTTAAAGAGAAGTCTGGAAGGAGAATCCGACTCAAGGAGAAGTTTGAAAGGAGTCTGACTGATGGAGAGGTCTAATCAAAGGAGAAATCTAGGAGTTTAGTTGATGGAGAAGTTCAGAAGGAGTCCGATTGATGGAGAAGTCTGGATGGAGTTTGGTTGCTGTAAGAGTTCGAAAGAGGTTCGATCATTGGAGGAGTCCAGGAGGGGTTCGGTCGCTAAAGGAGTTTGGCTGCTTGAAGGAATTTGGTAGGGGTTTGGCTGCTGGAGGAGTTCGGCTGCTTGAAGGAGTTCGACTGAGGTTCGACAGTTGCAGGGAGAATTTTTTATCAGTGCTCTTCTGTGATTACCAGTTGCATTAGGCTAAGCATTAGACCGGACTTCAGCGGGAGCGGGGTTTATCTCCAACAATAGTCCTCTCACTCTCGAGTTTGAAATTTGAAAGAAGGAAGTACAAAAAAGATGACTATCAAGGTCCTTTTCTAGCCACTGCACCCATTGAGGTTGAAGCTCTGGAGAGATCTTATCTCCTGCCGAGGTTGAAGGAGATCTTATCTCCTATTGAGGTTGAAGCTCCTAGAAGCTTGGGAGAGATCTTATCTCTAGCCGAGGTTGAAGGAGATCTTATCTTCTATTGAGGTTGACGTTGAAGCTCGAGGGAGATTTTATCTCCTGTCAAGGTTGAAGAAGATCTTATCTCCTGTTGACGTTGATGTTGAAGCTCTTGGAAGATCTTATCTCCAGTAAAGGTTGAAGGAGATCTTATCCCTATTGTTGTTGAAGCTTGGAGGAGATCTATTCCCCGAGGTTGAAGGAGATTTTATCTCCTGTTGAGGTTGACATTGAAGCTCGGAGGAGATCTTATCTCCGACCAAGGTTGAAGGAGATCTCATCTTCTATTGAGGTTGACGTTGAAGCTCGGGAGAGATCTTATCTCCAGCCAAGGTTGAAGGAGATCTTATCTTCTATTGAGGTTGACGTTTGAAGCTCGAGGGAGATCTTATCTCCAGTCGAGGTTGAAGGAGATCTTATCTTCTCTTGATGTTGAAGCTCGGGGGAGATCTTATCTCCAGCCGAGGTTGAAGGAGATCTTTCTATTATTGAGATTGATGTTGAAGCTTGGGAGAGATCTTATCTCCAGCTAAGATTGTAGGAGATCTTATCTCTTATTGACGTTGATGTTAAAGCTCAGGAGAGATCTTATCTCCAATCGAGGTTGAAGGAGATCTTATCTCCTATTGACGTTGAAGTTGAAACTCGGGAGAGATCTTATCTCTAGCCATGGTTGAAGGAGATCTTTTCTCCTGTTGAAGTTGAAGCTCGAGGGAGATCTTATCTCTAATCGAGGTTGAAGGAGATCTTATCTCCTATTGAAGTTGATGTTTGGGGGAGATCTTATCTCCAATCGAGTCGGGGTCTCTCTTCTCACCTCGTCTAAAATGAACAAGGCCTTTGACATTGCTCACGTTAGGATGCTGTTCTCCTCCTATCCCTAATGGGTTGTCTGTGTCGGGGCCTCTCTTCTCACCTCGTCTAAAATGAACAAGGCTTTCGACTTTGCTCATGTTAGGATGAGGTTCTCCTCTTGTTCCTAACAGACTATGGGGGCACATAAGGCCGTTGACAGGGTCTCTCTTCTCGCCTCATCAAAAATGAACGAGACCTTCGACTTTGCTTATATTAGGACGAGATTCTCCTCCTGTTTCTAACGGACTGTAGGGACACATTAGGGCCATTGAATGAGCCTCTCTCCTCCTCCTATCTTAAATAAGCGGAGGTCTTCGACTTGCTCATGTTATGATGAGGTTCTCCTTCTATTCGTAACATGGCACTAGGGGCACAAATGGGCTATTGAATGGGCCTCTTCCCTCCTCCTGTCTTAAATAATCGAAGGTCTTCGACTTGCTCATGTTAGGATGAGGTTCTCCTTTTATTCCTAACATGGTAATAGGGGCACAGATGGGCGTTGAATGGGCCTCTCCCCACCTCCTATCTTAAATAATCGGAGGTCTTCGACTAGCTCATGTTAGGATGAGGTTCTCCATCTGTTCCTAACATGGCAATAGGGCACAGATGGGTCATTGAACGGGCCTCTCTTCTTCTCCTATCTTAAATAATCGAAGGTCTTCGACTTACTCATGTTAGAATGAGGTTCTCCTTCTGTTCCTAACATGGCAATAGGGGCATAGATAGACCATTGAACGGGCCTCTTCCCTCCTCCTATCTTAAATAACCAGAGGTCTTCGACTTGCTCATGCTAGGATGAGGTTCTCCTCCTATTCCTAACATGGCAATAGGGGCATAGATGGACGCTTGAATGGGCCTCTCTCATCCTTCTATCTTAAATAACCGAAGATCTTCGACTTGCTCATGTTAGGATGAGGTTCTCCTCCTGTTCCTAACATGGCAATAAGGGCACAGATTGGCCGTTGAATGGGCCTCTTCCCTCCACCTATCTTAAATAATCGGAGGTCTTCGAGTTGCTTATGTTAGGATGAGGTTCTTCTCCTATTCTTAACAGGGCAATAGGGGCACAGATGGGCCGTTGAATGGGCCTCTCCCCTCCTTTTGTCATAAATAATTGGAGGTCTTCGACTTGCTCATGTTTGGACGAGGTTCTCCTACTGTTCCTAACATAGCCACTCTTGATCGCTTCTTTCCTATCATCACATAGTTTTTGCACCAAGAAATAATAATATTGAAATAGAGGAGTTTTATTAGAGAAAAATTACTAGTAGTACATTCTCAAATTTTCTGAATTTTAAGGTCGTGGGAGTGTTGTTCCTCCGAGCTTCTTCAGGCGATAAGTTTCGGACCGGATGACCTCCTCAACTTCATATGGGCCTTCCTAATTTAGGATAAGCTTTTCCTAGCTCTGAGGCTAAGATATGATGGCTCGCCGAAGCACTAAGTCCTCCACTCTAAATGCTTTACCTCTGACTCTAGAGTTATAGTATTAGGCCACCCTTCATCTGTAGGCTGCCATCCAAACCCGAGCTTCCTCTATTTTTTCTTCTAGCAGGTCGAGGTTGACTCTGAGGTCTAGTGAGCTACGTTGCTCGTCAAAGGCCATGACCCATACTGATGGGAGCTTAAGCTCGATTGGGATGACTGCCTTCATTTCAAAGGCCCAGGCAAAAGGTGTTTCCCCGATCAGTAGCCTTTGAGTAGTTCGATATGCCTAGAGAATGTGGTAGAGTTCGTCCTTCTAGGCCCCCTTTGCTCTGTCGAGTCTTGTCTTGATGCCTTGCAGCAGGATTCGGTTGCTCACATCAGCTTCCCCATTTGTCTGTGGGTGAGCTACCGACGTGAAGTGATGGAAGATGTTTAGATCTTCGCAGAACACAGTGAACCTCATCCCAGCGAACTATTGCCTATTATCTATTATGAGGGTTCGAGGCAGACCGAATCGACAAACGATTGACTTTCAGACAAAGTCTTGTACCTTAGTCTTGATAATTTTTGCTAGTGGTTCGGCTTCGACCCATTTGGTGAAGTAGTCTATCGCAACCAAGAGGAACTTCCATTGTCCGAATGCCATTAGGAAAGGGCTAAGTTATCCATTCTCCACTGCACAAATAGCCAAGGTGCGCTTAGTGGAGTAAGCTCGGAGGCCAACTGTCTTTGTATGTTTATATTTTTCTGACAGTGGTCACATTTCTTGACATACTTTATAGAATCATGGTACAAGGATAGCCAATAGTACCCTTGCCGGAGTAGTTTTTGCGATAGGGACCTGGCTCCTACATGATTTTCATAAATTTTCTCATGCACATTCCATAATGCGAAGTCGACCTTTGAAGGTCGGAGACATCTCAGCAGCGGCAGTGAATACGATCTCTTATACAACTTGTCCTCATATAAAATATACCAGGAGGCTTGATTTCTGAGTTTTCGAGCTTTTTTTGGATCACGAGGAAGAACTTTCTCTTTGAGATAGATAACTAACGGGTCAATCCAGCTCAGCTCGAGCTCTATCTGTATAACGAACTATGATTTCTCTGAGCTTGGGCATTTTAGAGTTTCAAAAAATACTTCTTTGGATAATTCGGCTAGGGCTGAAGTGGCCAATTTAGAGAGGAGGTTGGCTCTTATATTTTTTGCCCTCAGAATCTATCGAATGCCAAAACTACCAAAGGCTAGAGTCAAATCCTTCACTTTCTTGAGGTATTTCATCATACTTTTCTCTCGTGCTTCATACTTGCCACTAACTTGGCCAACCACCAATTAGGAATCGCTATAGACTTGAAGCCAATCTAGTTTTAACTCTCTTGCTATTTTTAATCCAGTGATCAGTGCTTCATATTTGGCCCCATTATTAGTTGCGAAAAATTTGAAGTATAGCGCATACTTGGCGACGACTCCCTCGGGGTTGACTAAGACTAACCCCACACTTGCTCCAGCGGAGTTGGATGAACCATCCACGTACAGGGCCTAAAAACCTTCGAAAAGGTTGGCACTTTTTTCAGAAAGGCTCGGTTGCAACCACGGGATGCCGGTCTCGCTTTGTTTAAGCTCGACTTCATCTAGAATGGTGCATTCAACTATGAAGTCAGCTAGTGCCTGAGCCTTGATTGCGAGCCGAGGTCGATAGTTGATGTCGAACTCTGTTAATTCAATGGCCTATTTTGTAGTTCTTCCAAAAGCATTCGTTTGATGAAGTGGTCAATTAGGAGCATTATAGCATGTCCCTAAAAGTATGGTCGAAGTCTTCTTCCTACAATCAAAAGAGCATAAGTCAATTTTTCTAACTTTGTATACCTGATTTCAACATCCCTTAGGATTCGACTTATACAGTAGACTGATTGTTGTGCTTTCACCTCTTCTTTGACTAGGACTGCCGCTAGCACCGCAGGGGAGACCGTGAGGTAGAGAAACAACTCCTCTCTAGATTTGGATTTGGTTAGTAGGGGGTGAGTTGAGGTAATTCTTGAGCTCGTCGAACATCTTTTAGCATTCCTGAGTCTAGTGAAAATCTTTCGATTTTCTGAGGATTTGGAAGAAAGGCATGCAGTGTTCGACCGACCTCGAGATAAAATGACCCAAAGACACCACCTTTACGGTCAGGCACTGAACTTCCTTGATGGACTTTGGAGCGGTCATCTTTCGGATAGCTTGAATTTTCTTTGGGTTAGCCTCGATCCCTCATCTCGAGATCATGAATTCTAAAAATTTTTCTGAGGGAACCCCAAAAGGCACACTTGATTGGATTCAGCTTCATCTTGTATTGCCTCAGCGCATCAAAAACCTCTTCAAGGTTGGTGACATGATTGACAATCTCTTAACTTTTGATCAGCATGTCATCGACGTAAACCTCCATATTGCAACTGATCCGCTCCTTGAAGATTTTATTGACCAAGCGCTAATAAGTCTGATGGGTTAGGTATATAGGGCGAAAGCATGGATTTCAAAGTAAAAAATATGAAATCATATAAACCAAACCCGAACCCTAGGACCACGCCATTAGCAATTAAATCATATAACATGAATTTATAATATAAATGAAAGTATTAGAACATACCTCTTATCGCTAAACCCTAAATTGACCTTGATCACCCATAGCAGTTCATCAGAATTTTCACCAGGTGCCCAAGTGTTCACCTAGAGAAATGTGACTGAAGGAGAAGTCCAAACGAAGTTTGGCTCCTAGAGGAATCCGATTGAAGAAGAAGTTTGGAAGAAAAATATGACCGAAGGAGAAGTTTGAAAGGAGTCAGACTAACGGAGAGGTCCGATCGAAGGAGAAGTTTGAAAGAAATTTGGCTTCTGAAGGAATCTGATTGAAGGAGAAGTCTGAAAGGAGTTTGGCTCCTAATAGAGAAACTTCGCATCGAAGATAGTAGGACTCTGACAAGGAGTTCGGTCCTGCCTGGAATCGATGCAAGACGAGAATATCTGAGCAAGGAGTTTGGCTATTGGTAGCGAACTAAGGTCTTAAGACAACTGTAGAGTGCGCAAAGGACTTCCGTAGCGCCTTAGAGGAAATCCAGATCCTGAGTGAAAACGTGGCAGATAAGTGGAGAGTGATTGATTGAACAACAGGGTATACAAGTTTCCACAAAAAGGGTTATCGCGATAGACGTCGCTTAGAGATAACATATTATCACTGATAGGATCAGTTTTGGATAGAATGTTTTAGTATATATCTTGGTGATGATAATAATGATATGAATGTGAGAAGTACAGATAGGTGAGTTTCGGGACTCGTGCGATGGGATATTCTCTAGAGATTGAATGATGAAGCCTCGCAGAAGAGGTATTGTTTATTATGGACTGCTTGAGGAATAATGATTTAATATGTGAACGTATATTGTGGACCGCGAAAATGTATATTATCGTGGCCCTTACTAAACACTATTGAACGAGTAGACAGATCTGGACAAGTAGTTAAAGTTTGATCTTTTCTGGTTGCGCAGAATTAATATCTTCATGGAGCACTGAGCCAGAGAGAGATTCAGTTTGGCGAAGGAGTTCGACTCTACTTGAAGGATGCGCTGATTGAAGGATGACTAAGTACCGGCAAGGCGCGATGTCGAGATCGATCATGCCCTTATGGACAGGAAGTATAAGAAGATTGTGAGTCCAGTACATGTCACAGACTTGAGAGGGGTTTATTGAAATCGACACCGACGAAGAAGTACGTAGGTACACAGAAAGGATGCTCAGCTTTAGAAAGATCGAATCCCATCCTAATAAGATGATAGAACGCCTTTCTCGAGAGAAGTGGAATTCCCACATACAAGGAGAAGTAACGAGTATAGGTATATTAGAGCATTTGGAGGAATTCGATTGAAGGAGAAGTCCGAAAGGAGTTTGGCTCCTAGAGGAATTTGACTGAAGGAGTTCAGCTCCTAGAGGAATCCGATTGAAGGAGAAGTTCGGAAGGAGAATCCGACTGATGGAGAAATCCAGAAGGAGTTCGACTAATGGAGAGGTTCGATCGAAGGAGAAGTCCGGGAGGAGTTTGACTAATGGCGACGTCTAGAAGGAGTTTGGCTGATGGAGAAGTTCGGATGGAGTTCAACCGCTGTAGGAGTTCGAAAGGGGTTTGACCGCTGGAGGAGTCCAGGAGGGGTTAGGTCACTAGAGGAGTTTGGCTGCTTGAAGGAGTTCGGCTAGGGTTCGAAAGCTAGAGGAAGAATTCTCGATTAGAGATTTTTCGTGATTATCAATTGCATTAGGCTAAGCATCAGACTGGACTTTGGTGGGAGTGGGGTTTATCCCCAATAGTAGCCTCTACTTTCAATTCGAGGAATTACCTTAATTCCTTAGTGGGTACTAGAATCCACATAGACTGTACACAAGCCCAACTTTGGTTGCCCCATCCATGTATATCTAAGGATAGGTTCATAACCAATTGTTTCTCTAAATAATTTTCAATAATTAAATTTTGCCCCAGGCCCTGATTAGTTGGCTTTGGCCTTCTCAGAAAAGGGTCCAGTTAGGTCTAACCATTAGCATGACCATATATGGCCCATCCAACCAATGAATGATCAGGCCCAACTTTGGTTGAACCATCTGACCACCATTTAGACAAATGTATCCAAGAGATTATATAATGAATGATAATTCCATCAACCGATAAGCACCAGGTCTTTAGGCCTCCAATGATTATCCAACTGATGGACCCATTATCATCCACTTTAAAGGGATGCTATGATCCAGTTATCATATAACTATTTTATTTTAGGGACCTAATAATTTAGAGGATTTATTTATAGAAGTGAGTAGGTTAAATTAACGAGCTTGTCATGATCCTCCCACTAACTTCACCAAGTCAGCTTAAAGGAGACCATTAATAAGTAGGTCTAGGAGCACCTAAATCAGTCAAACTGATTTACCTAGCTGATATGGGTTAGCTCAAATAGTCAAGCAATCCGATCAAAATATAATCTCACCAAGAGACCAGGTAAGTTCGATCAGTGGAAGGGTCTGCCAGGCTTGCCTTAGACACCATCAGAAATGGCCAAGTAAGTATGCTGCTAATTAAAAACCATTAGTCTGGTTTATCTTAGACACCAACTGATTTAATTAGTTTCAATTAGATCAAGCTAACAGTTCATGCTAGACCACGTAGCCAAGAATCAAGTCCATCTTGGGTCTTGTTAAAGACATGGACTTGATCAACTACAACTATTGTAATTGATCTAGAGAATCCTTGACCTAATCTAAGACAGCAATTGATTAGATTTAGTCAATTCTCTAATTAAGTTCATTCTTTAATCTAACCCTAGGTCTAATCCAATTAGTGGACCTAATCCCCACTAATCCATTTAACCCAATGTGTTATGATTTGTGTCTTAGGATCTTCAATTCATAATCCTAGATCCTAATCAATCAACTTCTTAATTCTCAATTAAGTTTTGGGTTGAGGGTTGGGGTTCGGTTTTTTAAAAATTTTTATGTTTGTAAAATATTTTTACAACATGTTCCACCAATCAAGTTGCATATTTGATTCATAATCAATATGCAAATAAAATTAACATAAATACTTTAATCTAATCTAAACATATTCATGTAATTGAAACCATTCAATTCCAATTAATCATAAATTCCTAGATCAAATCTAACATATTTATGATGATTAAAAATATTTTTAATTCAGATCATAAATCTCTTAAGATCTAATCTAAAAATTTTATGATCAATATTTTAGATCAGCACTTACTAGGACAACCTATTCACTGTAAGGGGTAAACCTTACAGCAATGCAATCTTATCACAGTCCATGTAATCTAAAATATTTTATTTTTTTAATTTTATATTTAATAATTAGATCATAAATTAGATCTAATCTAAGAAAAATTCTTAGACATGCACAAAAATCATGTAATAAGACCTAGGCAACTGATACGCATTGAAGGAACTAGATCTAGGTTTCACCGGTAGATCTTAAAACTTTTTCAAGATCTTATAGCGAAAGACATAAATAAATATAAAATTTATTTAAATAACTATATAAATATCTAGATCTTAGATCTATTACATGATCAAGGTATGGTATTAAATTAAAAATTATAATAAATAAGAAAGAAAAAAGGTTGATCAAATCACTAAACTAGTATCTACACTACATCAATGCAGGTAATGAAGTTTATATATCAGATCTAAACCTAAGCAAGTTTAGAATATTCTAACTTGCTGATCTAGGCTTGAGGATGAAGTCACAAGCCACACACACATCTGACCTCTAGGAGTCATCCACACGAGCCTACGATCTCTGATCTGAAGTCCGATGTAGGAAATCGGCACAGCATGCTAGTATTGTGCTGATCCTTCTTCGATGGTCAATCCGATGCTCCGTTCTTCAAAATTTGGATTCTTCAAAATATGAAAAGGAAGATGAGAGTTTGTTTGTCTGAGACTCTCTTAAAAAAACTCAAAAGAAAGAAGGAGAGATTGAAAATAAAATAGCTCTAGAAGAAGTCCCTCTTCTTCTTCTCTTTTCTCTCACCTAGACACCTCATTTGGTGCCTATGGAACCCCCATGCCCAAGGACCCTCTTCCTCTGATTTTTTCACACCCCAAACCTCTCCCAAAGCTCTATATTTTATAAAATCATCAGAATAAAATTCATCCAATAAATAGGGAACAAGAAGAGTCTAAGTTAGGTTAAATTCCTAGACTAGGAATATCCAAACATGGGAAGTTGTTGGGGCGCCCAACTCTTGGGCACCTCCTCCATAATTTTTGGCATGGACCAGCATGGGAGGGTGCATAGAAAAAGAGATTATTTGTATCAAATAAGGGATGAATTAATTAAAAGAGGGGGCATCGCTCAAGGGAAGATGTTTTGGTCAACAAAGATTCTATCTCATAGAATTCTAAGCAAAACCAATTCCTCCTTTGACTTGGTCTTCCACCTAACTTCCATATATGACTTGGAGGGAGAGAGGGGGCATGGAAATTAGGAAGAAAGGGATTTCCATGAAAAATACCTAAAAAATAGGTATGAGGGGTGTTGGGACCAAGGTGGCGCAAGGAGATAGGGAGTCCTAGTCACACTAGGACTCCTATTTTGACTTGGTCAAACAAGATTTTTTAACCAAATAAAATTAAGATTAAACCAACCCAATTAAATAAGGCCCTAATCCATTTAAGAATTTAATTAAATCAGATTAAATTTGATTTAATTCTAATTTTTTATCTAATCAAATTAGAAAATTGGGTTAATCTGAGTCCTAGTTAGATTAGGACTAGATCTTCCTTGCACTTGGCTTATCCAATAAACTAATTGAACTTGATCCAATCAAGATCGAACCAAATCTAATTAAATCATATTTAATTAGACTTAATCTCAGCCTATTGGCTTAATCAAATTAAGATAATTATCAATCCAATTGCTAATCGATCCTCCTAGAATACTTGCACTAGTTTAAACACCAATCGTATTGATTGTTTAATCCTAGAACGATTCTTAATCATTGATCAACCATCCGATCAGATTATAAGATCTAATGTGCGTGGCCTCATAGGTTCAAACCAAAGCTAGTAGCATAGAAATAAATTTTTGTACCAATCGAAGTGACCATCTAATAATGATATCCGAAGGTCGGATAGGTCAAAGGTGTAGAACACCATCCTTAGAACCCATGTTGATATAGTTTCCATATAATTCATCTCCTTGACCATAATGCTCGTAGGACACATTACATTTCAACTATCAACTCTGATCAGGTTGTCCACATTGTATTTCAAAATACCAAGTCCATCTATGGATTATCCTGGTCAAGATTTTGCTATATTGAAATACAGCGATACATTCTTCTCCAACTCTTGCAGTGGTCAATTCCATCTTGATCATACTATGACTTCGCAAGTACTTGACTATGCCTAGAAGGCTTCTGTTACTGAATTAGAAATTTAGTTAGTCCAATACCAAAGCACAGTGAGTTGCTTGCAAGTCACTGAGATGATCTCAGGTCTAAGAGATACTTATACCTATATCCTATCAGAGATATTCTTGATAGCAGAATGCTCTAGAATTGATCATATTCAATGATGATGTATCCATACATCTCATCTGTATGCCATACCAGTATCTCCACATACCTTGGTTAAGAGGACAACCAACCTATATGGCATATAGCGACCTATGCTCGATAGATGCTGTCATCCTAATTAACAGCCTATCATTTGATCATGAATAAATTTAAGGACTAATCGATAAATCCTCTCTTTATCGAAACTAAATGATTCTGAGGACTTCATCACAACAATGAAGTTCATTAGAAGATGTAAACTTATGATGAAAAAGATGCCAAAATATTTTTTATTAATTAATAAATTAATTACAATATCACAATCATCAACAGACTGACGATTGGCTTTGAAACATAATTCCCAATATTCTGTATCATGATGGATTGTATTAATCTGTATATATTACTATTATAGGAAGAGAGAAGGTTCTCAAAGAGTGCTTTGAGGAAACTTGGTATCAAAGTGGAATAATAGCTAGTAACCTATGGAGGTGAGTGGATTTTCATATCTAGCACTGGTGTTTTACTATTATCCTATTTTGTTATAGAAATAATATATTTTGGAAAGTAATTAGCTTTGGTATCCTTTAGCTTATATATATTTGTACAAGTATAAAAGCAAGGATAAAAATTGTTGGCTTTTACTATTCAACTTTAGGAAATTTTAGCTTGTTTTGCTTTTGAAAAAGATTACCCATTGGAGTGATCAACCTATGGGCTACATTCTTGCATTTCATAAGAGTTTGCATTGGCATGAACTGGCACCGTCACGGTCTGCATTTGAATAATGCCTATGAAGCTTGGCAGATATTTGGTAGTGTATCAAAATGCCCAATAGGGCTTGGCAGTGTATCAAAATGCCCAGTAGGGCTCATTTATATCATATGGCATCATGACATACTACTCAGTGACTGATCTAGAAGGGATGCTCTGGGATTTAGTTGATTGAATGCCGAGAAGGAGCATGCATTGGCATGCATGGCTTGATATTTTGCTTTAACCGTGGGTAATTACGCTTGGATAGCATATAAATAAGGCATTTTCTTATATTTCAGTATGATTGCTTTTTAACCCTATGGGATATTGTTTCATGCTTCGTTAAGCAATAAATGTAGTTTTTACATTTAGTGATTTGGAATTTTATTAAATCTTGGTGGGATACATTCAGCTTTGGTGAAATAATTTTGGCTTTGTGAATACATAAAAAGAGGTCAGATTGTTATTATTTTCATGTGTTTATTGTTATCGTTGATATACAAGTTAAGCATTTCTACTTTTATTGTTAGATTTGTTTATTCCACTCGACTTCCAAGCTTTCCTAAGTCTCATCTCCTCACTCTTTCATTTGCAGTTTTGAGAGTAGCTGATCTTGGAGGCATGTGTTCAGCATGTGTAATCAGGCCTTTTTAGAGGAGGAAGTATTTTGGGATGATATTAGCCTTGTAAAAGAGATGTATTTTTTGGATTGTAAATGTTCATGTGTCTGAGTTAGTTAATAGTAAATTGGTTAATGTGTATTATTGTTATTACTTGTTCCTATGAAAAGGTCATGTATTTAAAAAGATGATCACTGACTAGAATTATGTATGAAAGTAGGTTTTGTGAATGAAGCCTGGATTTGCTTATGTAATTGTTGAGTTAAGTTATGATATTTGCTTTAGTAGATCAAGAGATTAAATTGAATTGTATATGCTGATTAAGAAAGAATTTGGGATAATTGTGTGGAATAGGTGAAGGGAAATCCTGATTTCCCGGTCCAGGTTCGTCCAGATCTGATTAGATCAAGAGATATATTTCCAAAATTTTCTCTGACCTTAATCAGAATCTTGATATATTAGAATCTGATTCTTATATTTAACTAAATAAATAAAGAAGATAAGATAAATCAAATTCAATTTTACCTGATTGGGAAATCCTATTACCCTGTAGATATCCTGATTGCAGCGGAAGGTTCTGGATCTTAGCCACGCAAGCGCCTGGCCTCTACCAGTATCCACTCAGGTTGGATCTGGAGAACCTCTTCTTCTCTATCACACTCAAAAATTAGATCTGGATCCTGATCTGGAGGATCTTCAAACTCTTTTGAAGATCTGCATCTGCCTTTTGCAGCAGCGCAGCCTTCTTGCTTTGATCGCCTTTCCTTGATCTGAATCGCACCAAACTAAGTCCAAAAACACCTTTTGGACGTGGAGAGCAAGGGAGAAAGAATCTATGGCGGGAGAGGAGGGAGAGGCAGCCTTGGGGCGTCATCTAATAGCATTGGAATTAGGGTGGGCGCAGGGTCTTATTTATAACCTCTTGTGATCCAACTCCTCTTCCCTCAACCAATCACAACCCTTTGTGAAATCAGATCTAAATCTGATTGGTTGGAATAGCAGAACGCGCGCTGGATCCTCCTTAGAGGGCGCTAAAGACAGTCAAACTGGATTCTTAGAGAACACTTGTATTGGAATCCAAATGGAGGTGATGTCCTTGCGCAACAAGGACTCCTAGGCGCCTCCTACTGGGCTCACGCCACCCTTGGCGGCGCCCATCTCCTTGCCAGGTTCTGGCATGGGGGAAGGCCCATCCAGCTTCTCCAATAGGTGCATGATGCACTGTTGGTCAAGAAGTCAAAGGGTGAGAATGTCTAATTTGTGTAGCCAGTCAAAGGTAACTTGTTGACGCAAAGTCAAAGACAAGAAATTGGCAGGTTATCTCCAAAAATTGGCAGGATATAGGTCTTACAAATAAGACCAACACTAATTCTGAACTTGACACATACCTCCAGTCAGCCAATATGAGACCCCTCGTCGAGCAATAAACCCTTTGCTCACGCTCAGGATAAACTTATTTATGAATAGTAACTAGAAGAAACAGTTAGGTTTCAATTCGAGTGCTAGCACAATTCCTTGAACCTTAATGAATCTCATTCAGATCAATTGAACGTAGAAGCTTACATTCAATTGATGGATCACCTGAGTTCAAACCCTGTTTGTGTGACGCTCACTAGGTTAAGCTTCTCATATGTAATGGGATAATGTATGCCATCTATCTATCAACAATAATCTTATCGAAACTACCTGTTACGAGTGGACTGCAGATACTCTTCTGATTCGTAACAGCGCTAGAATGATCGATCTACTATGATCAATGTCTAATATGCTCTCCAAAAAATGCACCAGTGACACCATCTAGCCAGTAAGTGGCAGCCATCAGAGCTGAATGCGACCTCTTGTTTGCAGCTACCTGTGTGATTCAGTTCTCTATCTGAGCCCCGAGTCAATTTAGGTTAAGGTGAACTCGTCAAAACCTAAGTCTCTGTCATATTATTAATCATTCGTCAATCAATAGGGTAAAATGCTAAAGTAGAAACTCTTCTATTAATTCACTCAACCACATGGCATGATTCTGGACTTGATTCCCTCATGATCACAAGGCTAATCCTCTATCCACCGAGGTAGAAGATCATCTTGATGCAGATCCAAGTTGCCGTACAATGAACATGCACAAGCCAGAATACACCTCAAAGGGTTTCCATAATGGCTAGCGAGACCTGAGTAATGGTGTAGTCCAAACTATAACACGCCTTGAAGGTGAAACTCCGCGAGCAATCTCAGGTCAAAGGAACCAGACACCACTGCAGCAGCACGAGTCATATACGAGAAGTAGACGCCTAATGACTACTAAGAGGTTGTCCACAGGCCAGCGCCCTCGTCCTAACGAGACCCTTACTGCTCGCTCCGGTGCTCCACACCGTAGAACTCAAGACCCATGCTACAAAGAGAAGCATCGTACAACCAGAACTCCGGATCAAATCACCATACCTCGTGATGATCCTAGTGGTCTGGACTGTTTATGAGTTAATATTAATTATTCATGTCTTAAATTTCAGACTCTTGAAAATATGAATTATCATTACCATTACTCAACAGGAGTATCACAGACACTAAATACACATATGTGATAGAAAATAACCCATTTTATTAATTATAGTCAAAATTACAATTTTGCCCCTAGAAGTGTATTACAAGTGTCAGCCAATTCTGGCTTCTAGGGCACATATATCTAACAATCTCCCACTTGTCCTAAAGCCAATTGGCTACAAGTCTAAGTCCCATCTTCTCAAGGTGGGCTTCGATCTTCTGCTTGGCCCAACGGCTTTGTAAGTGGGTCTGCCACATTATCTGTGGAGTTGACTCTCTTGACCTCAACGTAACCTTTCTCAAGGTAATCGCGGATGAGATGATATCGCCGCTCAATGTGCTTGGACTTCTGGTGAGACCTCGGCTCCTTAGCAAGGGCTATGGCGCCATTGTTGTCGCAGTAAAGAGGAATGGCATCTGATGGCATTACTCCAATTTCTGCAGCAAACTTCTTGTACCAGAATGCTTCCTTTGCAGCCTCTGATGCAGCTATATATTCTGCTTCCATGGTGGAATCTGCTATCACAGTTTGCTTGGAACTCTTCCAGCTGACAGCTCCACCATTGCACACAAACAGACTTCCAGATGTCGACTTTCGATCATCTATATCGGACATGAAGTCCGAGTCTGTGTATCCCTGAACTTGGAGTTCTCCATTACCAAAGACCAACATCATATCCTTAGTTCTTCTCAAGTACTTAAGGATACATTTCACAGAAGTCCAGTGTTCTTCACCTGGATTTGACTGATATCTGCTTGTGACACTCACAGCATGGGCTATATCAGGTCGTGTACATAGCATGGCATACATGAGGCTCCCTATTGCAGAAGCATAAGGGATCTTGCTCATGCGTTCTATTTCCTCAGGTGTGCTGGGGCACATCTTCTTGGAAAGATGAATACCATGTCTGAAGGGTATTAATCCCCTCTTAGAGTTTTCCATACTAAACCTCTTTAGTACTTCCTCTATGTACATCTTCTGTGAAAGTCCTAGCATCCTATTCGGTCTATCCCTATAGACCTTAATTCCTAGAATAAAGGATGCTTCACCTAGGTCTTTCATGGAGAATTCCTTGGACAACCACATCTTGACTGATGTCAACATGGGAATATCATTCCCAATAAGGAGGATGTCATCCACGTACAATACGAGGAAGACAACAGCGCTCCCACTGACCCTTTTGAAAACACATGGTTCCTCTTCATTTTTGATGAAACCAAACTTTTTGATCACATCATTGAAACGAGTGTTCCAGCTCCGAGATGCTTGCTTAAGTCCATATATGGACCTTTGCAGCTTGCAAACCTTGTGATCAGTATCACTGGATGTGAAACCTAGCGGCTGTTCCATATAGATATCTTCCTCAAGATATCCATTTAGGAATGCCGTTTTCACGTCCATTTGCCATATTTCATAATCGAAATAGGCTGCAACAGGCAAGCAATGTGCGGATGGATTTTAGCATAGCTACCGGGGAAAAGGTATCCTGATAGTCAATGCCTTCACGTTGACTATAACCTTTTGCCACCAGTCTAGCCTTGAATGTCTCCACATTCCCATCTGCACCAATCTTTCTCTTGAAGATCCATTTACACCCAATAGGTACTATACCTTCTGGTGGATCTACCAAGGTCCAGACTTGGTTTGAGTGCATCGAGTCAATTTCTGACTTCATTGCCTCAAGCCATTTCTCGGAGTCGATATCTGATATCGCCTCGTTGTAGGTTTTGGGATCATCACCATGAGCACCATTACCTATGAGGAACATTTCCTCTACATCCTCTGAAATAATACCTAAGTATCTTTCAGGGGGACGGGAAACTCTTTCCGATCTACGAGGTGGAGGAGGTAGTGTTCTTATTGGCTCAACCTGATTTGGTTCCACTTGGTCCTTAGCTCGTTCTGCTTGTGAGACTTTCTCATCAAGCTTAATCTGCTTTCCAATGCCACTATCTTGAATAAACTATTTTTCAAGAAATATGGCATGTCGACTCACAATCACATTGTGGTCTTCTGGAATGTAGAAATAGTATCCTAATGACTCTTTAGGATATCCTATGAATCGAGCTCTAAAGGACCTAAACTCTAACTTGTCCGCTTGTTGTCTTTTGACATGAGCCGGACAACCCCAAATTCTGAGATGACTCAGACTTGGTTTCTTACCGTGCCATATCTCATACGGTGTGGTAGGAACGGTTTTAGAGGGAACCCTATTCAGTAAATAGATTGAAGTTAATAATGAATGTCCCCAAAGAAAATCAGGGAGGTCTGTGAAGCTCATCATGGATCGAACCATATCCAATAGAGTCCGATTTCTCCGTTCTGAAACCCCGTTGAGTTGAGGTGTTCCTGGTGGAGTCCATTGAGAGACTATGCCATTTTCCTTAAGATAGTCTAGGAATTCCCGGCTAAGGTATTCACCTCCTCGATCTGATCGAAGAACCTTAATGGGTTTTCCAGTTTGTTTTTCTACTTCATGTCTGAATTCTTTGAACTTTTCAAAAGGCTTCAGACTTGTGTCTCATAAGATACACATACCCATACCTAGACAGATCATCGGTAAAGGTAATGAAGTAGACAAAATTGCCTCTAGCCGGCACATCAAATGGGCCGCACACATCAGTATGTACTAGGGCAAGGAGATCTGTGGCCCTCTCCCCATGTCCAACAAAAGGGAGTTTAGTCATTTTGCCTTGAAGACAAGATTCACAAGTTGGATATGACTCAAAAGTCAATGGACTCAATAGCCCATTTTTCTCCAATTTGTTGAATCCTATCTTCTGCTATATGACCTAATCTCAGGTGCCATAGATATCTGTCGTTTGGACTATCCCTAGGTCGTTTGGCATTCACGTTTTGCTCGATAGTTAAAACAGGTACATCAATATGCAACTGATAAAGACCATTAATAAGGAAACCATTTGCAATTTTATTTCTTTCATAAAGAATGTTACAATGGTCCTTAAAGAAGGTGATCACATAACCTTCTTGTGCTAAGCATGAAACAGAAATCAAATTCCTGCTAGCTGCAGGCACATAATAACAGTCTTTTAAAACTAAGTCTAAACCAGATGGTAATCGCAAGAGGGTATGTTCCCACGGCTACTGCAGCAACTCTTGCTCCATTACCGACGCGTAGGATCATGTCTCCATCCCTCAGCCTCCTGCTATCCTCAAGACCCTGCATAGAAGTGCACAGATGAGCACTAGAACCAGAGTCAAGCACCCAACTGGATGCAGAAGAAACCGTAAGGTTAGACTCAATAACGAGCATACCTCCAGAAGGACCTTCCTTCTTGTTCTTCAGGGTGGCCAGGTAAGTAGGGCAGTTCCGCTTCCAATGGCCGTCGCTGTTGCAATGGAAACACTTTCCTTTGCCATCGACCTTTTTCTTCGGTTCTGCCTTCTTCTTCTTTGATCCTTCCACCTTTTGCTTTTTCACAGACTTCTTTTTCTTTCCATAAGACTTTCTTTTGGAAGAAGTCCGTTCCATAGCAAGAACTGAGCCTTTAGAACCTTTCATAGAAAGCTCAGCGGTAACCAGCATATTCATCAACTCGGCCAAGGAATTTTGAAGTTTATGCATGTGGTAATTCATGATGAATTGCCCATATGCATCAGTCAAGGATTGCAGAATAATATCGTTCTGCAAGGTCCAAGTCCAACTTCACACCGAGCTTCTCAAGCTCTTCCATGTCCTTGATCATTGTCAGACAGTGATCTTGGACTGACTGCCCATCACGCATCTTAGCCTTAAAAAGTCATTTCGTGACTTGATATTTGGCTGCGCGACTCTGTTCACCAAACATCTCCTGCAGGTGAGCCAACATTTGGCGAGCAGTCCCGATATCTTCATGTTGGCGCTGGAGCTCATCAGACATCGAGCCCAACATGTAGTATCTGGCCTTATTATCTTCGTCAATCCATTTTTCCAGAGACGCTCTCTGTTCAGTGGATGGACGAGGCTGGTAAGGTGGGAGGGTCCTGGTCCAAAACATGTGTTAACTTCTCTGAACCCAAAACAATTTTGTAGTTCCTGAGCCAATCTTTATAATTGGGTCCAGTCAGTCTATGTGTGTCTAGGATACGTGCCAGTGGGTTGGACGCAGACATTTTCCTGTAGAGAGTCAAAGATTCTAGTTAGATACTGTAATTTTGACTTGACCAATTTGTTTAGGGATTTTATTTTTAAACAAATTAGCTCCCACTATTTTCTCGGATCCCTACACTCCCTCTGTAGAGATGCGAAAATCTCCACGATTGAATGATTTCTAGTGGGTGGTGCGGTCTCACCAACTGACTCATCACCTCACCTAACAGTTATTGGTGATGGGTTAGCCAATGAGTGAACAACTCTTGTTCAATGATTCTCTAATCATGGTGCACCCAAACTTGGTCTCTAATTCATGAATCTCACCGTATCCGGAATATTGATCCACTCCTTAGTTAAGTCAGACCCACCATTTGCATAGACTGGGTTCCTAATTGAGGTCTCTCACCGTATCCGAAATATTGAGCCCAACTCATCCTCCAGCCCATAGCATCCAATGCCTAATAGACATGGTTGCATCTTCCCGGTGCAACTGAGCCACTGTATCCAGCCGAGAACAATCAACCCCGGGAAGGGCCCGCACATCTACAATGGTGGAAGACCTCAGGACTTAATCTTTTCTTAGGGAGAATTGATTCAGGTCTCATTAAACTAGACTTGGCTTAGTCATAACAATTATGACTAACCTAGTGGCATGGGTTAGCTCGGATTATTGACCACCTCAGATCAGAACTGTGTCAACAGATATGGCCAGGTAAGTGAGACCGGTGGAAGGAATATGCCATTAACTCGCACAAGAACGCATTCAGGTCGAGTAGCTTCCAATTAAAAACCAGTCGATCGTCTGTGCCAAACTTACCTTAGACACCAAATTGTTGAGTCAGAACCAATTGGGTTAGCCTACAATCCAGACTCTAACCTCTGAGCCTAATTAGGTCTTGCTTGATCGTGACTCGATCTTGACCCAGACTTAATCCTATTAGGCTGGTCAATTTAAGCATTGTTGATCCCATCTAACCAACTCTTGATTCGGTTTGATCAACCGCTTAGACCTAATTGAGCTACCCAAGCCCGAACCCAGTATTATGAATATGTCTTAGATCTGAAAATTCTCAATTTTAGACCTAATTAATATTCCATAAACTTAATTCTTAATTAAGTTGGGTTCATAAACAAAATATGCACAATAAATCCTAGGGTTTCAGGATCTAGGGTTTTGCAGAAAGTAAGTTTTGGGTTTCTGATTAAGGACGAACACGCAGCACCCCTACACGTCATAAGAACACCCCATCGAATGGGAAGAGAGGGCCTTTAAACCCTTCTTCGTTCTTATGACCGGACGGCCAAGAGGAACGCCTTAATCAGGAACATGTCAATACTACAAAACAGTTATCAGATCTATATCATATATCTCATATACAAATTTAGATCTAATCATGGCATATTTTGCATACATCTCATGTATCAAATCATGCATGTTTTCAGATCTAAATTATCTCATAATAATCTAAAAAATTAGATTTAAATTGATCTAATCAAAATAAATTCTAATCTAGACAATTATGTAGAACTATTCTACAACTAGTCTAGTCATGCATCTAATCATATCTCATATGATATTTAAAATTAAATAATTTTTATTTGCTATTTATCAGATGTTATTATAACACTTATAATATCAGAAAAATAGTAAATAAGAAGATCTAAAATATGATTTAATCAGATTAAATCAAAGACATGCAAAACTATTCTATAGAACTATTCTATTCTAGAACTAGTCATGCATATCTTCATGTTCTTAGATCCAAATCATTTAATTTTAATTTTTTCTGATTTCAGATCTGATCACATCTCATGTGACATCTGAAATCACTTTATTTTCTAATTAAAATAAAATTAAAATCAGATCTAAACAATTTTAGAACCATGGCTCTGATACCAGTTGAAGGGAAATCCTGATTTCCCGGTCCAGGTTCGTCCAGATCTGATTAGATCAAGAGATATATTTCAAAAATTTTCTCTTGATCTCAATCAGATCTTGATATGTTTCAGATCTGATTCTTATTATTTTAATAAATAAAATAAAATAAGATAAATTAAATCAAATTTAATTTACCTGATTTGGGTAATCCTATTACCCTGTAGATGATCCTGATTGCAGCGGAAGGTTCTGGATCTTAGCCACGCAAGCGCCTGGCCTCTACCGGTATCCACTCGGGTTGGATCTGGAGATCCTCTTCTTCTCTATCACACCTCCAAAAATCAGATCTGGATCTGATCTGGAGGATCTTCAAAACTCTTTTGAAGATCTGCAGTCGTCCTTTTGCAGCAGCGCAGCCTTCTTGCTTTTGATCGCCTTTCCTTGATCTGAATCGCACCAAACTAAGTCCAAAACACCTTTTGGACGTGGAGAGCAAGGGGAGAAGAGACTATGGCATGGAGAAGGAGGGGAGAGGCAGCCTTGGGGCGTGTCTAATAGCATTGGAATTAGGGTTGGGCGCAGGGTCTTATTTATAGACCTCTTGTGATCCAACTCCTCTTCCTCTCAACCAATCACAACCCTTTGTGAAATCAGATCTAAATCTGATTGGTTGGAATAGAGACCCCTGGATTCCTCCTTAGAGGGCGCCTAAGACCAGTCAAACTGGATTCTTAGTAGAACTCTGATTGGAATCCAAAAGGGAGGTGGAGTCCTTGTCCAACAAGGACTCCTAGGCGCCTCCTACTTGGGCTCACGCCACCCTTGGCGTGCGCCCTTCTCCTTGCCAGGTTCTGGCAGGGGGACAGGCCCCCACCAGCTCTCCAATAGGTGCATGACATGTGGTCAAAAGTCAAAGGGTGAATGGTCAACGTTTGACCAGTCAAAGGTAGACTTTTGACCAAAGTCAAAGAACAAGAAATGGCAGGTGACCAAAAATGGCAGGTAATGTCTTACAAATAAGACAACCTATTCTGACTTGGACAACCTCCAGTCAGACCATATGAAGGCCTCTGATTGAGCACAAACTCCTTTGGCTCAGTCAGGACAACTTATTTATGATAGTAAAAGAAGAACGTTAGGTTCAATCGAGTGCTAGCACGATTTCCTTGAACCTAATTGAATCTCATTCAGATCAATTGAACTAGATCAGTTCAATTGATGATCACCAGATTCAAACCCTTGTTTGTGTGACCCAGTTAGGTTCAGTTCTGTATGGTAATGGGATATGTCATGATCTCTATCATAGACATCATCGAAACTCCTTTCGATGGATCAGAACTCTTCTGATTCGAACAGCTAGAATGATCGATCATCTAAATCATTCTAATTGCTCCCAAAATCCACCAGTGACACCTAGCAGTATATGGTGGCAACCCATCAGAGCTGAATGCGAACCTCTTGGTGCAGCTACCTGTGTGATTCAGTTCTTCTATCTTGAGCCCCGATCAGATTAGGGTTAAGGTGAACTCGTCAAACCCTAGTCTCTGTCATATGATGTAATCATTCGATTCGAGTCCAATGTGAAAATCTAAATAGAAACTCTTTCTATTATTTCACTCTACCATGGCCATGGATTTCTGGACTTGATTCTCATGATCATCATAGGGCTACTCCTCTACCACCGAGGTAGATAGATTCCCATCTTGATGCAATCCAGTTCCTACAATGAACATGTCATAGCCAACATACACCTCAGGGTTCCATATGGCTAGGAGACCGAGTAATGGTGTAGTCAAACTATAACACCCTCAAGGTGAACTGCCGATGCATCTCAGGTCAAAGAACCAGACACACTACTGCAGCATCGAGTCAGTCATTGACGAGAAGGTAGACTCCCTAATGACTACTCGAGGTGGTCACGCTCAGTGCCCTCGTTCTCTAACGAGTACCTGTACTCTCGCTCCGGTGTCTCCACACCGTAGACTCAAGACTCATCTACTAAAGAGAAGCGATCGTACACCAACCTTCCGGATCAATCACCATCCTCGTGATGATCCTATGGTCGGGAGCTGTTTACGAGTTAATAATGATTATTCATGTCTTAAATTTTTAACTCTTGAAAATATGAATTATCATTACCATTAACTCAAAGGATGTATCACAGACACTAAATACACATGTGTGATAGAAAATAACCCATTTCATTAATTATAGTCAAAATTATAATTTTGCCCCTAGAAGTGTATTACAAGTGTCAGCCAATTCTGGCTTCTAGGGCACATATATCTAACAATAGATTTAAATAATATTATAGCTTAGCATAGTTTAAAATCTCCATAATCTTTAGATAAGGGTGGGGTGTAGCACCATCACCCGGATTTAGGGGTGGGGTGTTACAAGCAAACCCAGCTCGACCGCCAGTTGAACCAAACCAGCAGTGAGCCTAACCCATCTTCGGTCCAATAGAGAAGCCTGATCCAGTAGCCCGCCAGATCCCATGCGCAAATTAATGTCCACGGCCTAGCTCCACTATTCGGTTGATGTCAGGGTGACGTTGTTTCCTTATGCAGTCTACAATGGACCGACTGCCAACTCAACAAGCATGGCTAATCAGAGCATGCCCCATGGTGGACCTGAACCACTAAGTGGTTTACAAAAAATCTATCATGGCATATAGGGGCATTTTGGCCTTTCTATCTGGCATGGCAGCTGCTGGTTGGTGGTGGTTTTCAGTGCTATCAGTCTACAGGATCTAGTGGCTTCATCAAGCACTGACGGACGACTGTAATTGATGCCAGTCGAAATCTAATAGTGGAGAGTAATTCTGACTAAGATCAGGTTACAGGCTTCATCTAAGTGCAATCCAATGATTGAAAATGCTCCATTAAGGATCTAATGGCCATTATTAAATTCGGCACTAATCTTGAAACCAGAAGGTGTTTTTTTGATTGATTTTGGGGCATTTGATCAAGATCAAATGGCTAGGAAGCTTCAAGATGATTAATTTTGATCTAGACTTGGATTTTAACTCTGAAAATAACTCTAAAAATCTTGTTTCTTCCTCTATTTAAACCCTATTGCACCTACAGCCTAAGAACAAGTCCTCTACACCAAAAAATAGAGAAAGCAGAGCCTTCCATCTCTCTTTCTCTCTCTTCTCCTCCTTCTTTCTTTCTTCTTCTTCCAACCTTCAATCAAAGAAGCTTTGAAGATGTCGGGAGCGAGCAGATCATCAACAATGCATGGCTAAGGGGCTGAATTTTAGAAGAATAGATGAAATCTTCTGACATGGATTATAATTTTTTTTTCTTTATCTTCTATAATTACTTTTTATGCAAACATATTCTTTTGCTTAGTTTTTAATTAAATTTATCTTTTTATATATAAAAACCTGATTATTTGACATACTTATTATTTATTAAAGTTCAAAATAAATTATATTCATTAGGATAGATTATGATCGAAAGATATAGTCCGTACTTAATTTAATAATTTATTTTAGAAAATAATCATTAAAAATTATATTTTTAATTTTTAAAAATTAAAGTATTGAATAATTTATGATTTCACAGAGATGGATCATTATCAAGAGATATAGTTCATACTCTAAGAAAATAAATTATAATCATAACTAAATTCTTACAAATAATAAACTTTTATATCAAAAAGAATTACCACAACCATGCTAAAGATGGATTCAAAATTCTAGAATACTTTTAATTAATTCAAAAGCACTAATTAATAAATATTTGCTTTCTATTTATTTTTGTTTTAATTTTCTAACCTCTCAATTACCTCTCTTTGATCTAGTTATTTAAATTTTTATTTTAAAATTAAATTTAAAATTATATTTTTAATTATATTGAACGTAACTTAGCCTTTAATTCTCAAGAAAATTGACACTCGACTCATTACTATTCTAAATATTAAAATCAGGTTTAATTTTTATTTGATACTGTAATGACAAGCAATCACTTTCTTAGGTGGCATCTTGCTAGAATACAAGAAAGATCAAAGAGAAAAGAGCCAAAAGATTTGAGAAGTAAGGAAGAAGATGAACTCGACTGAGTACTTCATTAAGAACAAGGGCTCAAATATTTTCTTCCTCTAGTGCCAATCCTATTGGAATAAAAAATGATGTTGACAACTATTAGGGATAAATCCGCACCTGTCGAAGTTTGGCTAAGACTCCAACTCTTGATCAGTTCTGTCTAGTTACAACTATGGCAACTAAATCTCAACCCATAGAAGTATTCGGATTCTAAATCATTCTGTGATGCTAACCTTCGACACTGCCATCAGATAATTCGATTGGCTAGGAAGATCGATTTCAGATTCAACAAAGCATTGCATATTCCTTCTCCAGATGAACTTGAATAGTTAATGCTTCTGTCCCATAGAACCGGCTAAATACCTGGCTCCTGCACATTCTATTCAACTGATCTCCTTCTGTGGAACTTCTCCAGTAGTCAAACTTCTTTCGAACAGCCTCCAGATGAACTTCAGTGCTTTATCATTATTTATCGGTGAGCAATCCTGGGAATGGCCGAACCTCAAAGGAATAATAGAGGCACCATTATTTCAGTCGCTCATGCTTGTTGTGGCCATTGGTTTAATACTTGATCCAGGTGGATCCCTCGCAGCCAAACTCCTTTTGATTGGACATCTTTCGGGCCTCTTCACTAGTTGAACCCCTACCGAACTTCTCTTCCAATCGAATTCCTTCTAGCCACCTGTAAGGATCATGGCGTACACCTTCAACATAGCGAATAAAAGCCAATGCACAGTCAATCTTGAGAACATCCAAACTCCTCTGGAACAACAACATCCAAGAGCCCTTCGTCATCTGCAACCATCCCATCCAAACTCTAGTTGTTATGTCTATAACAGACTAGCACGTCATGACAATGGACACCACCTCCATAACAAATCTCATGTAGCCTCGAACGGCCCACTACCAAGTGATTGCGATGGTCACTATCAATTTGTTACAGGCTCTGGGGCTATAAAAGGGATCCTTCAGATAAATTTATTGGAGACTCTATTCTTCTTTTTGAAACTCTGTAATTTTCTTGACCAAGCACTCTATTTTTGTTGGTCGAAAGAGCTGACTTGATTGTCGGAGGGTTTTGTCGGAGCCACCACCCTAGGCTTTGGATCAGAGTTATTTTGTGGGTCACCGACAACGATCCCATCTTCTCCGACTCCAGCACTTCTTTGACGATAATTAGATTTTGCACCAACAGGATTGGCGCTAGAGGAAGAATCTTCTCTGCCTTTTAATATTTTCTTATTCTTAAAGGAGTGTTGAACAGAGATCTCTACTTCTTCTCCTCCAGAGTCCTTCATTCCAAAAAAGATATCTCCTAGAAAAGCTTCAACCCGACGGTCAATGGACTTCGTGGCCAGATTCCATCTAGATCTACCCACCCCTGTTTTATCTCCAGCAACTCAAGCTCCACCTACAGCAATGTTGGACGTGGAGCAGTTCAATCTACTAGTGCAGCAAGTTCACAGCCTCACAAAAGTAGTATAGGCCATGCAGCAGCAGCAGCCCCCAGTGCCAATTCGATTGGTGTAGGCTTCTTCGGAGCCCCATGATCCGATCTGGGGATGGTCGACTTGGACAAACCAGTCGATAACCTCCAAAAAAGGAAAGCAGAGGGTCGAGAGCCCCTGCTCTGATCATGACTCTACCCCTGGGGGACATTGCCCCTATTTAGTCAGAAGATCTTAGAGACCCATGATCGAGAGGATCTCCTAGATCAAAAACTATAAGAGATGAACTAGTGGATCGTGGAACTCCACCGTGCTCCCCCTTTCATGGTAATGATATCTGTACTGACTCTCCTTTCTTTCACCGCATCATGCAAGAACCTATCCTACCAAACTTTAAGCTTCCTTAATTTAAGAACTACGATGGGACTACCAATTTGATCAACCATCTGAAAGCCTTTCGAATGATGATGCTGCTCCATGGCACACTGGATGCCATCCTCTACCGAGCCTTCCCATCCACTTTTAAGAAAGCAGTCAAAAATTGGTATTCGATCCTTAAGCCGGATACCATCTTTTCCTTTGATCAAATGAGCCATCAGTTCGTGGCTCATTTCATCAGCAGCCGACACCCCTGTCAAGGTTCGGACACCCTCATGAACATCAAGCAGCAATAGGGAGAATCCATCTGAGCTCATGTCAACCGCTTGAATACAGCTACCTTAAAAGTCTGAAATCTAGACCAATCTATCACTATGGCTGCACTAAAAGACGACCTTTAGAAAAACAACCTACTGTTCACCCTGGATAAGAAGTACCCTAGGAATTTTGCTAATACGTAAGCTTGGGCTGAAGGCTATGCCTGAGTAGAAGAGGCCTTCAAGGCCAAAGATAATGAAGCCATAGAAGAATGGCGAATGGACGAGCCAAATAGGCCCGCATCTGAAGAGAAGCTGAATGTGGTTCGACCATGCTCCCAAACTCTCCTAAGCGCAAGCAAGCCCGAACCCCTCCCCGGGCTCAGAAGTAGGGAAGCCCTAATAGAAGGACGCGGTGGGGCTCCCCTCTCTGAAGGTTCAACAACTATGCTCATTCGACTTCCCTAATTACCACAACCATGCTGAAGATGGATTCAAAATTCTAGAATACTTTTAATTAATTCAAAAATTCTAATTAACAAATATTTATTTTTTTTTATTTTTATTTTAATTTTCTAACCTCTCAATTACCTCTCTCTGATCTAGTTATTTAAATTTTTATTTTAAAATTAAATTTAAAATTTTATTTTTAATTATATTGAACGTAACTTAGCCTTTAATTTTTGAGAAAATCGACACTCAACTCATTATTATTCTAAATATTAAAGTCAGATTTAATTTTTATTTGATACTGTATTGATAAGCAATCACTTTCTTAGGTGGCATCTTGCTAGAACTCAAGAAAGATCAAAGAGAAAAGTGCTAAAAAGTTAGAGAAGTAAGGAACAAGATGAACTCGACTAGGTACTTCTTTAAGAACAAGGGCTCAAACGTTTCCTTCCTCTAGTGCCAATCCTATGGGAACAAAAAAATGATGTTGACACTTGTTGGGGATAAATTCGTGCCTGTCGAAGTTTGGCTAGGACTCCAACTCTAGATCAGTTCCATCCGATTGCAACTATTGCAACTGAACCTCAACCCATGGGAGTATTCAGACTCTAAATCATTCTCAGATGGCCGACCTTCGATACTGATAAGAACGCGATGTTGTCATTAAAACATAGTATTTATCAGTTTAATACAACTTCTTAAAATAATTAAAAATACATAGATAGCAGTGAGTCGGGTCGAATCCATAGGAAAGATAGTATTTTTAGATTTGAAATCTTTAATTTTTGAAAAGAAAAGGAAAAGAAAAGGGTTTTAAAATCAAAAGTGAAGCTAGAAAATAAAAAGCATAAATTAAAAAGTGTAGAAATTTAAACTTGGTACTAAGATCTACTAGTTAGATCTTAGCATCTACTTGCAATAAAATAAAAAGCAATAATTAAAGTATAAAAATTAAATTATAATAAAAATAAAAAGTATGAAATTAAAGAGCATAAAAATAAATATTGCATTAAAATTTTAAAATTTAAATACATAAAATTTAAAAAAAATAAAATAAAATAGTCTGATCTCTGATCTTGGATCGACATCGGAAGAAAGATGGTGTAGAATCCTAGCTTTTTCTCTCAACATCAGTTGCCTCGAAGCAGCCATTAACCCAAAGCCTAGCTTCACCCTGCACCAAAACTTCACCTTGACCAAAGATTATAAATTTTGGAAGTCTGGGGTCTTATTTATAGAGCTAGGAGGACTGGAGACTTTTGATGCAGACAATGTGGGACTAAGGAGGTCTTTGATCATCAAAATATGGAGAAATTTGAGTGAAAGTTGGATTAAAAGAAGTCCTGGATGAATTCTGTTGAAGTCTAGTGAAATCTAGCCATTCAATAGGAATTCAATGGATAAAAAATCAACAAAATTGGATGTGTATTGATTCAGATTAGGTCGGATTAAATTCTAGCCATTGATTGCACATTGATGGAGAAAATCTGATCGCTAATCATGTGTTGGGAGTCTTGATCACCGTCAGGAGCATTCTAGACCGTTGCATCATCTTCTAGGTTTAGTGCTGCCATCGGATGGTGATCCGTGTGATGTTTGAAGTAGAAAATTTCCTCCACCGTTCAATCTTGACCATAATCAACCGCAGCCATACAATCGCATAGTTACTATTCCCATAGACCGCGTGGACCGACTGCACCACACAGCGCAATAAATCAGTGCCTCCTATCATCGAGTGAAAAGTCTAAAATGCCCTGTGAGCCATGATAGATTTTTTGTAAATCCATTAAGGGTCTAGGTCCATCAAGTAGCTCTCCATGATTCACCAATTTTTGCTAAGCTAGCGGTCCACGCCTGGATCGTGGACCGACTAATGGCTTCCGCGACTGAGTTGGCTTGCATGACTAACTTGGTGTGCTGGCTTTGTCGGTTTGGCTCGGTGCATTTGGATACGCCGACTGATATGGAGTGGTGACTTAAGTCGGCTGAGCCGTATGCTATTTTTCATTTAATTTTTATTTATTTTATTTTTTAGAAATTCATATCTTCTCCATTTTAGCTCCATTTTGCTTGAAACTTATTTTGTTGTGATAAAAAAAATAAGCTATTTTCATTGATTATAAAATTTTGTTTTATTATTTTTCATTAAATTTTAATTAATTTTTTAATTAATAAAAATATGAATTTTTTAAAAATATATATAAATTGATCATTAATTCTTAAAAATTAATATAAATTAATTAATAAATTAATATTTTTATTAATAAATTTATGGTACTTATCACACCCTCCAACTTAAGTTTCGCTCATCCTCGAGTAAAGAAAAAATTTAATTTTAAATATCTTTTAACTTTAGAGGTTCGAATTTTATCTAAGCAGTTTTCAAAATGGCCGTCGATATTCAGTAGAGTATAAGTGAGGTATATCATTGAGATATTAATACTTATCAATAAAAAAATTAAAAAAAAAATGTTAAATATTTTTTAAATTTTTTCTAAATTATCATATCTTTATCACTGATTTGTCTAAACTTTCATATAGGCAAGTGTATTGCTACTTCCATCATTCATTTATTAATTTTTTTTTATATTGCCTATTTTTGATACGAATATCATTGCTTATATAGGCAACAAAACCCGATTACTTGGTAGAAAATTAATATTTTTTTTAATATTGTACCACTATTGAGTGTCTTAATCCCTTAAGCTTTCTATTTGATCCATGTAGTGAGTCTTGGGCCAATAACTTCCAAACCAGTTGGCTTTAGGACACTAGGTATAGAATACCCCTCAAACTTACTAGCTCGAATCAAACAGGCTATGAGTTAAGACTAGCTTTACAATGAGCATCTTTGCCCTTACCACCTTTTAATGTGAAACTCATTGCTTGCTTAGGCAAAGAGGCCCGATTACTGAGTGAGAAGTACTTAAAAACTATTTTATTTTAATTTTTTTATATAAAAAAATATATAGTTACCCTTCACAAGCCCATAAAAAGTAGACTTTTCTTTGATGCTAGTGGAAAAAATTAAAAATGCTCAAAGAAATTTTTTTTTATGTTCTAGACTTAAGTTTTTATTGGATTTTCTTAATACTTGATCCATTAATATCTCACAGATTCTCTGATCTATGCATCAACTTTTTTTTAAAATTGCTTAGTTTAATTTAATTCATAAGCATAATCTGATGTCCAAATACTAAATACTAACTTTTTCGAGGACTTAAAATTTTAAAATTTTTATTTTTCTTCCTCCCAACTTAATTGACATTATCCTCAATGATGAAGAAAAAATAAAGGATGTAATAAAGAATACGAAAGAATACACCTGACTCAATATATTTTTGGTCCAGCACATGCTTTTAAGAATTTAGGCTCTCCCTCCAACTTATTCAACATGTCCTAAAAAGAAAATAAACTAAAAAATAAATTAGATAAAAAAAACTAAATATTGGGTCGCCTCCCAACAAGCGCTAAGTTTACAGTCTTCAGCCAGACACAATGCAGCTTACTATCCTATGTCAAATACTGGATTGACAAATTCTAATGATTTTGGATTTCCAATCTTAGAAAGATAATTTCTTATTCCTCTATTGATATAATCATTGTTAATTTTAGGGACATAATTTGTGACCCCATTCTCAGACCCATGTTTATTAAGAATTTCTCATTTTTGTTCTTCAAAAATACTCATTAATGGATGTTTTGTATTAGGAGTTAAGTTTGATTCAATGGATGCTGCAAGGATGACTAAAGATGGGTTTAATTCTGAAGATAAATTAATGTAATCTTGCTTAAACAACTGCATTGACACTTCATTACATGCCTCTTGATTTTTGTAAGAAGAACTGACTTCTATGGTTGAAGAGAATAGGACATTAGGTTTATAAGCCTTGGGTAAATCATCTATTCTCTTTTTTTCTATGTTTATCTCATTTAAACTGAAACCAGCATCAGTACTAGTTTCGAGCTTAGATTCTTCTATGTGGTTAGTTTTAGTACTAACCTATTTTTCTAAATTTTTATTTTGGCTAGCATCAGTACTAGCTTCTCTCACTTGATCTTGGTATGGATCCATAAGAATCCTATAGCTTTTAAGTTCAGAAATTACTTTGGCATTCTCAAATTGGGGATTCTTAAGTGAGACATTAAATCGATAACTTGGTCTAGGTAGTTGATGGACATTAGGTGGGTTGTTTGAAATTGGTAAGCTCCATAGTTGATCAAGTTCTCTCCTCGTGTTAGACTCAACTAATTATCCTATTTGAGCTTCTAGCATGGTGATAGATTCTTGTTGAGTCAAAATTGATTGTTGTTGGCTTAGAATCAAATGTTGAAGTTGGTTAAATCTATCATCTGCTAGATTGGTCTGTTGAGGAGGTGGCTATGATAGCTAGTTGTTATATGATGGCTAGATAAACTATCATTATTATAGGCATAGTTTTGGAATTGGAGCCTATTTTGATAATTTTGCACTGATGGAGTTTGGGTTTAAGCTTGAGTCTGTGGTGGTTTTCAAGAAAAATTAGGACGATTTCTCTAGCCAAAGTTATATGAATTTGAAAATGGGTCATTAATCAATTTGGAGTAACCTTGAGTAGTTTGAACTTATTCTTAGATAAAATATGAAAATTGTGCAGCAATAGGACATTCATTCACATGATGGGTTGGGGTAGCATAAATAGAATAAAACTCCTGATAATTAGAAGGTGATGTGAATTGCGTAGGAGATTATTGACCTAGGGTTAGGAGTTGATCTAATTTCTAAGCAAGAAGGTCAACTTTATCAAATTTTTGGATTATTAGATTCAGATCAGCTATTTGATTATCAGGTTTAATATGAATCAATCATTCAATTAAGTTCAACTAAATCAAAAAAAAATGATTTTCTACCGTGCATGTATTAGTGTAACCCTAATGTATGGTTCAAAATTTTTTAGATTTTTTTAAATTTTTTTTTATATATATTTTATTATTTTATTATATTATTATTTTTAAAAAAATTAATTTTTTAAAATTTTTTAATTATTTTATTTATTATTTTTAATTTAATTTAATCTAATTATTATTTTTAATAATTTTTGGTAAGTTTAATTTAATTTAATTTAATTTTTAAATTAATTTTTATTTTATTTTACTTTATTTTTGAAGAGAAAAAAAAAGAAATAAAAGTTCTAAAGAAAAGGTCCTAAAGAGTCCTAGTGCTAAGAAGAGAGAGAAGAATTAGTTTTAATTAGTGATAATATTGGTTAGTAATCAAGTTGGTTAATCAATCCTAACTAAGGATTATCCTAGATCTAGACAGCTCCTAACTGCTAAGGTTACCTTCATACCCTTCAAGTATAAGATCAGCCAATCAACTGGCCAGGTAAGTGTAAGGTCGGTGGAAGTCCCTCTGTTGCTTGCCTTAGACATCAATTATGCTTGGTTAGGTAAGCTAACAGAATTAATTAGAAATCACCTTCCTTCAGACCTAGTCGTTCCTGAACCACTTACCTAGACACCAGTCAAATTAACTAATCCTAACCTGGTTCAACTCTTAAGGTTTCTTGTCCTAATGAGCTCGAGTTCCTAGGGCTAATGTCTAATTTATTTTAAAATTAAAGGCTTAGGTCAATGCAGGATGCTGGTTGGTTGTTTGTGGGCCAAGGAAGGGTGATCAAATCTCTACCTTATCTTGTTTAATTGGGTGTTGCCCTTAATTTGATTTAAAGATTCATATGCACAATAACTTTGAACAAGGGATTCTATGTAACTTAAACTAGATGCATATAACTAATTAAATTCTAAAAGGCTTACCTTACCTACAGCAATCATCAGAAAAAATAAAAATAAAACTAATATGATGCATGATCTAAATAGTTAGGGTTTCTAATCTTATCATGAAGCTTTTAATTAGGTTTACATCGATATTTTTTAAATTAATTTAAAAATAAAATAAATAAATAAATAAATAAGAGGACTAGGGTTAGGATTGATCTCACCAAGCAAAACTGAATGATTTATTCCTTGTCCTAGTTCTTTTTGTTTTTTAATCTTTTTTTTGTAAGATAAAAAAAAGTTAGCAAGCAATATTTATAAGAAAATAAAAATTTTATTTATAATTTATTTACAAAAAATCAATGATATCAAAAATTTAATGTCCATGCCTTCTCCGGCAATGACGTCAAAAACTTGATAAGAATGCGATGTTGTCGTTAAAACACCATGTTTATCAATTTAATTCAACTTCTTAAAATAATTAAAAATATGTAGATAGCAATGAGTTAGGTCAAATCCATAGGAAAGGTAGTGTTTTTAGATTTAAAATCTTTAATTTTTAAAAGAAAAAAAAAGAAAAGGGTTTTGAAATCAAAAGTAAAGTCGAAAAGTAAAAAGCGTAAACTAAAAAGTACAGAAATTTAAACTTGGTACTAAGATCTACCAGTTAGATCTTAGCATCTACTTGCAATAAAATAAAAAGCAATATTTAAAGTATAAAAATTAAATTACAATAAAAATAAAAAGCATAAAATTAAAGAGCATAAAAATAAATATTGCATTAAAATTTTAAAATTTAAATACATAAAATTTAAAAAAAATAAAATAAAATAAAATAGCCTGATCTTTGATCTTAGATCGGCATCAGTAGAAAGATGGTGTAGAAGCCCAGCTTTTCCTCTTAGCACTAGTTGCCTCAAAGCAGCCATTAACTCAAAGTCTGGCTTCACCCTGTACCAAAGCTTCACCTTGACCGAAGATTATAAATTCTGAAAGTCTGGGGTCTTATTTATAGAGCTAGGAGGACTGGAGACATTTTCTGCAGGCAATGTGGGACTAAGGAGGTCTTTGATCATCAAAATATGAAGAAATCTGAGTGAAAATTGGATTAAAAGGAGTCCTGAATGAATTCTATTAATGTCTGGTGAAATCTAGCCATTCAATAGGAATCCAAAGGACCAAAAATCATCAAAATCGGATGTATATCGACCCAGATTTGGTCGGATTAAATTCTGGCCGTTGATCACACGCTGATGGAGAAAATTTGGCCGCTAATCACGCATTGGGAGTCCTGATCACTGTCGAGAGCATTCTGGATCATTGGATCATCTTCTGGATTGAGCGCTACCATCGGATGGCAATCCATGTGAAGTCTGAAGTAGAAAATTTTCTCCACCATTCGATCTTGACAGCAATCAATCGCAGCCGCTCGATCATGCATACCGTAATGAATCAGCACCTCTTGTCACCAAGTGTAAAGTCCAAAATGCCTTGTGAGCCATGATAGATTTTTTGTAAAACCTTTAAGGGTCTAGGTCCATCATGTGTCTCTCAGTGATTTGCTGATTTCTACTAAGCTGGCGATCCATGCCTGGATCGTGGACCGACTGATGGCTTCCATGACTGAGTTGGCTTGCATGACTGGATTGTTGTGCTAGCTTTATCGACTTCGCTCAGCACGTTTGGACGCGCCGACTAATATGGCACAGCGGCTTGAGCCCACTAAGCCATATGTTATTTTTCATTTATTTTTTATTTATTTTATTTCTTTAGAAATTCATATCTTTTTTGTTTTAACTCTATTTTACTTGAAACTTATTTTGTTGTGATCAAAAAAATAATCTTTTTCCATTGATTATAAAATTTTATTTTATTAATCATTATTATTTTTTAATTAATAAAAATATAAATTTCTTAAAAATATATATAAATTGATCATTAATTCTTAAAAATTAATATAAATTAATTAATAAATTAATATTTTTATTGATAAATTTATGGTACTCATCAGACACTATAGTCAGATAATTTGATTGGTTGGGAAGACCGATTTTAGATTCAATAGAGCATTGCAGATTCTTTCTCCAGATGAACTCAAATAGCTAATGCTTCTATCCCATAGAACTGGCTAAATCCCTAGCTCTTGCACATCCTGTTCGACTGATCACCTTCCACAGAACTTCTTCAGTAGTCAAACTTCTTTCGAACTGCCCATAGATGAACTTTAGTGCTCTATCATTATTCGTCGATGAGCAACCCTAGAAAAGGCCAAACCTCAAAGGAATAATAGAGGCGCCAATGTTTTAGTCGCTCTTGCTTATTGCGGCCATTGGTCAATACTTGATCCAGATGGATCCTATTAGATATGTGTGCCCTAGAATCCAGAATTGGCTGGCACTTGTTATACACTTCTAAGGGCAAAATTATAATTTTGACTATAAATTATAAAATGGATTATTTTCTATCATAATGTGTATTTAGTATTTATGATACATCCCTTGAGTTAATGATAATGATAGTTCATATTTTCAAGAGTTAAAAATTTAAGACATGAATTTTCGTTATTAACTCATAAAATGCTCCCGACCGTAGGATCATCATAAAGATGGTGGTTGATCCAGAAGATTGATATACAATCGCTATTTTATAATAGATGAGTCTTGAGTCTACGGTGTAGAGACACCAGAGCGAGAGTACAGGTACTCGTTGGAGAACGAGGGCACTGAGCGTGACCACCTCGAGCAATCATTGGAAGTTTATCTTCTCATCGATGACTGGCTTGAAGCTGCAGTTGTGTGTCTGGTTCTTTAATCTGAGGTGCATCAGCAGTTCACCTTGAGGGTGTTATAGTTTGACTACACCATAAGTCGGTCTCCTAGCCATTCAGAATTCTAAGATGTATGTTGGCTATAGCATGTTCATTGTAGGAATTGGATTGCACCAATAGAAAATCTATTTACCTCGGTGGATGAGGAGTAGTCTTATAATGATCATGAGAATCAAGTCCATAAGCCCATGGCCATGGTAGAGTGAAATAATAGAAAGAGTTTCTATTAAGATTTTTATATTGGACTTGAATCGAATGATTAATCATATGATGGATATTAGGGTTTGACGAGTTCACCTTAACCCTAATCTGATCGGAGCTCAAGATAGAGAAACTTAATCACACAAGTAACTGCATTGAGAGGTTCATTCTCAGTTCTGATGGGTTGCCACCATATACTGCTAGGTATCACTAATTGATTTTGGGAGCACTTAGAATGATTCGGATGATCGATCATACTAGTTGTCCGAATCAGAAAAGTTCTGATCCATCGAAAGATGTTTTGATGATGTCGATGATAGAGATCATGACATATCCCATTACCATATTGAACTAAACCTAACTGGATTACACAAACAAGAGTTTGGATGTGGATATCATCAATTGAACTAACCCAGTTCAATTGATTTGAATAAGATTCAATTAGGTTCAAGAAAATTATGCTAGCACATGATTGAGCCTAATGTTCTCCTTCAACAATCATTAAAAGTTATCTCGATTGAGCCAAATATGTTTGGGCTCACTCAGGTACCTTTACTTGGTCTGACTAGAGCTTGTCCAGATCAGAAAAAAGTTATCTCAATTTATGAGTTAAATTTGAGACAACACCTGCCATTTTTCGTCACCTGCTAATTCATCTTTTGACTTTGGTCAAACGTTGACCTTTGACACTTAGACATCTGTCCATATGTAATGCACCCATAGGAGAGAGATTTGATCTTTGTCCACCTGATAAAAGGAGGAAAGGGAGGAGGCGCATGCCTAGGGAGGCGTGCACCCAAGGATGATGACACCTGGAGTCCCATACAAATGGGACTCTAGGTTGCTTCATGGAATAAACTTAGGTGGCACCTAAGACTCTACTTTGATCGGTCTTGGCACCACCCAAGGATGTTTGAGAGGGTCACTCATCTAATTGGATTAAGTGATATCATCCCATAAATTAGATTTAGATCTGATTGCATGAAGAGCTGTGATGGTCGGGATGATATGGTACTGCATAGCGTAGTAGGGTCTATATAAACTCTATCAGCGCCTAGGTTCCAAGAGTTCTTCTTTTGCCCATGCCACATAGCCCCTCTCTCCTCTTCTCCATGCCTACCTTTGATCTTCTCTCTCCTCTCCATGCCCAAGAGGCCTTGGGCTTCAGTTTGGTGCGATCTAGACAAGAGAAAGACGATAAGAAAGGAAGAAGGCAACATTGCTGTAAGAGACGATACTAGATCTTCAAAAGTTATTTTGAAGATCTTCAAGATCAGATTTTGATTTGATCTTTGGAGGATAGATTGAGGAGGAGATCTCCAAATCTTGTTCAAATGGATACCGATAGAGGCCAGGCGATTGCATGGCTGTATCCAGAATCTCAAGCAATCAACAGGATCATCACAAGATAATAGGATTATCCAACAACAAGATATAAATTAAATCTGATTTAATTTTTTTTATTTATTAGATCCATCTAATTAAATCTAAAAAGTATCAGATCTGATTTAGATCTATAAGAAATTTTTTTTGAAATATTCCTCTTGGTCAAAATAGAACTGAACAAACTTGATCTAGAAAATAGGATTTTTTCTTTAGATCCCTCGTAGCCCTTCATCGTACAAATTTTTGAAATTTTTCCTTCATCGTAGCTCTTGGTCGAATCGTGCAAGAGCCCTTCATCACCTACAACCACCCCATCCAAACTTTAGTTGTTATGTCTACAACAGACTAGCACGTCACGACAACGGATACCACCCTTCGTAACAAATCCAACGTGTCCCCGAATGGCCCATTACCAAGCGATTGCCGCGGTCACTATCAGTTTGTTACAGGCTCTGAGGCTATAAAAGGAACCCTCAAGATACATTTTCTGGAGACTCTCTTATTTTTTCCAAAACTCTACAATTTTTTTGATTGAGCACTTCATTTCTATTGGCCGAAAGAACTGACTTGATCATTGGAGGGTCTTGCCGGAGCCACCACCCCAGGCTCTGGATGAAACTTATTTTGCAGGTCACCGACGGCAACCTTGTCTTCTCCGACTCCAGCACTTCTCCGATGATAACCAGATTTTGTACCAATAGGATTGGTTCTAGAGAAAGGGTCTTCTCTGCCTTTTGAGGTTACCTTGTTCTTAATGAAGTGCTGAACATCGATCTCTACTTCTCCTCCAGAGCCCTCCTTCTCGAAAAAGATGCCTCCTAGAAAAGCTTCAACCCAACGGTTAACGGCCTCCATGGCCAGATCCCATCTAGATCTATCCACCCCTATTTCATCCTCAGCAACTCAAGCTCCACCTGTAGTAATAGTGGATGCGGAGCAGTTCAACCTACTAGTCCAGTAGGTTCGCAACCTCATGAAAGTAGTCCGGGCCATGCAGCAGTAGTAGCCTCCGACGTTAATTCGACCGAAGTAGGATTCTCCGAAGCCCCATAATCTGATCTGGGGATGGCCGACTCGAGCTATCCAGCTGGTGACCTTCGAAAAATGGAAGCAGAGGGTCGAGAGCCCCTGCTCTGATCATGACTCTAACCCTGGGGGGACTTTGCCCCCGTTCAGTCAGAAGATCTTGGAGACCTGTGATCGAGAGAATCTCCCGGACTAGAAACTGCAAGAGATGAACTAGTGAATCGAGAAACTCTACTGTGCTCCCTCCTCCCATGGTAATGATATCTATACTGACCCTCCTTTCTCTCACCGCATCATGCAGGAACCTATCCCACTGAACTTCAAGCTCCCTCAATTCGAGAGCTACGATGGGACTACCAATCTGATCAACCATCTGAAAGCCTTCCGAATAATGATGCTGCTCCATGGCACACTAGACACCATCCTCTACCGAGCCTTCCCATCCACTTTAAAGGAAGCAGCCAGAAATTGGTATTCAACCCATAAGTTGGATAGCAACTTTTTCTTCGATCAAATGAGCCACCAGTTTGTGGCTCATTTCATCAACAGCCGATGCCCCCACCGAGGTTCCGACTTCCTCATGAACATCAAGCAGTAAGAGGAAGAATCCATCTGAGCTTATGTCAACTACTTCAATGTAGCTACCTTAGAAGTCCAGAATCTAGACTAATTTATCGCTATGGCTGCACTAAAAGGCGGCCTTCAGAAGAACAACCTACTGTTCTCCTTGGATAAGAAGTACCCCAAGGATTTTGCTGATATGTTAGCTTGGGCTGAAGGCTATGCCCGAGCAGAAGAGGGCTTCAAGGCCAAGGATAATGAAGCCATAGAAGAACGACAAATGGGCGAGCCAAATAGAACCGCATCTAAAGAGAAGCCGAATGAGGTTTGACCATGCTCCCGAACTCCTTCTGAGTGCAAGCGATTTCGAACCCCTCCCCAGGCTCGAAAGTAGGGAAGCTCTAATAGAAGGGCACGGTGGGGCTCCCCCCTCGAAGGTTCCACAACTATGCCCCCCTCAGTGCTTCGAAAACACAAGTACTAATGAAGATCAAGAAGCAATTGCCTAGAACCGAGAGGATGCGCTCTCATCCTGGCATGCGCAATCCTAATAAGTACTATTTCTATCATCCTAACCATGGTCATGATACAGAAGAATATATCCTACTCCAAGATGAGATCGAGGAGCTTATCAGGTGAGGTAGGCTCGATCGATTCCTATGGCGTTGGCCTGAAGGAAGAGAGGATCGACCAAGGGCACTGTCGCAACTTGAGCCACCAAGAGGGGAGGAGCGGCAGGCAGATCGGTCACCCCTAGGCATCATCAACACCATCTCTAGGGGACCTTGGCGAGGGGAGGCTAGCGGACCAGCAGAGCCTGAGAATAGGTGAAGAACTGAGAAGCCCATCGCTTTAACCAACGAGAATGCCTAGGGAGTTCAGTTTCCGCATAATGACATGGTTGTAATTGCTTTAAATATCATAGACTATGATGTACGCCGCATCCTTGTTGATAATAAAAGTTCGATAGATGTCTTATTTTATGATGCTTTCTCCAAAATGTCTATACTTGATGGTTGGTTAGGACCGATAAACTCCCTGTTAGTGGGCTTTACTAGTGACACGGTACCGATTAAGGGCATAATAATTTTGGTTGTGATTGTAGGACAATATCCAAGGTAGTCCAAGGCACAGGTAGGCTTCCTAGTAGTGAAAGCCCAATCGGCTTACAATGCGATCCTCGATCGACCTGGTTTAAATGCACTTCGAGGAATAGTATCGACATATTATTTGAAGGTGAAGTTTCCAACAAACTATGGGATCGGAGAGATCAGAGGAGACCAGACCTTGGCAAGGCACTATTACTCCATGGCCCTATAGAAAAACACCAAGCCCAACCTTTGCCCTATTAATGTACTAGATGTCTGTGATGACCATACGGAGCAGTGGGGAAAGCCTATGGAAGACCTCATTTCTATCCCATTAAACGACGAAAATGAGGAGCACACTATGCAGATCGGCTCCAACTTGGGGGATGAGGTCCAAGAGCAACTCATTACCTTCCTTCGAAAATATGCGGACGTCTTCGCCTGGGTCCCAATGGATATGCCAGGAATTGATGTCGAGGTCATGGAATATCGGTTGGTTACTGATCTCATGTGTCGGCTAATAAAAGAAAAGATGTGTAGCCATGCTCTAAAGAGGCAGAAAGCAATTGCAGAAGAAATCGACAAGCTCCTCAAGGCCAATTCATCCAGAAAGTTAACTACCCGAGCTGGATCTCAAATATGGTGCTCATCAAAAAGGTGAATGACAAGTGGAGGATGTGTATAGACTTTAAAAAATTGAACAAAACTTGCCCAAAAGATAGCTACCCCCTGCCTAAGATTGATCAACTGGTGGATGCAACCTCGGGCCACGAGCTTCTCACCTTCATGGATGTCTTTTTCAGCTATAACCAAATCCAGATGGTGCCAGAGGATGAAGAGAAAATTGCTTTTGTTACTGATCGTGGTCTTTACTGTTATAGGGTTATGCCTTTCAAACTCAAGAATGCAGGGATAACATACCAGTGCCTGGTCAACAAAATCTTTATGAAGCAAATCAGTCGAAACATAGAGGTGTATGTGGATGACATGCTCATCAAGAGCCGAGCTTCAATAAATCACATCACCGACCTCGAAGAGACCTTCAGTGCACTTAAAAAGTACAAGATGAAGCTGAACCCAATCAAGTGCACCTTCGGTGTGACCTCAGAGAAGTTTTTAGGATTTATGATGTCGAGGCACGGAATTGAGACAAATCCAGAGAAAATTTGGGCTATTCAGGAGATGACCACTCCAAAAATGATTAAAGAAGTTCAGTGCTTGACTAGAAAAATGGCATTCCTAAATTGCTTCATCTCGAGATCGGCCAAATGATGCATGCCCTTCTTTTAAGTTCTCAAGCAGCCAAAGAGCTTTTGTTGGATGGTGGAATGCCAACAGATGTTCGAGGAGCTTAAAAGCTACCTTGACTCAATTCCACTGCTAGCAAAATCTTAGCCCAGAGAAGAATTATTCTTGTACCTAGCAGTCTCCCTAGCAGTCCTGGCAGTAATCTTGGTCAAGGAGGAAATGAAAGTGCAGCGATTGGTCTACTACATAAACCGAGTCCTAAGGAATGCAGAGACCAGGTACTCTAAGTTAGAAAAATTGACTTACTCTCTTCTAATCGCTTTCAAGAGACTCTGACCTTACTTTTGGGGGCACACCATAACTATCCTTATGGATCAACTAATTAAAGCAGTTTTTCATCGAATAGATGCCTCTGGAAGAATCGCAAAATGAACAATTGAGCTTATAAAATTTGACATCAACTACCGACCTCGGTCGTCGATCAAAGCCCAGATATTAGCAAATTTTATAATGGAATGCACCATTCTAGATAAAGCCAAGCTTGAACAGAATGAAATCGACATCCCGTGGTTGCAATTGAGCCCCTCCGAAGAGAGTGCCGATCTTTCTAAAGATTTTTGGGCTCTATACATGGATGGTTCATCCAATGCTGCTGGAGCAGATGCATGGTTGGTCCTAGTTAACCTCGAGGGAGTCATCATCGAATATGTGCTATGCTTCAAATTTCCTGCAACTAATAATGGGGTCGAATATGAAGCTCTGATCGCTGGGTTGAAAATATCAAAGGAGTTAGAGGCAGACTGGCTCCAAGTTTTCAGTGATTCCTAGCTGATGGTTGGACAGGTTAGCAGTAGCTATGAAGTTCGGATGAAAAGCATGATGAAATATCTTGACAAAGTAAAGAACTTGACTATGAACTTCAACAGTTTTAGCATTCAATAGATTCTGAGGGTAGAAAATACGAGAGCTGATCTTCTCTCTAAATTGGCCACTTTAGCCCCGATCGAACTATCTAAAGAAGTATTTTTTAAAATTTTAAAGTGCCCAAGCTCAGAGGAGTTGTAGTCTATTATGTAGGTTGAGCACAAGCCAAAGTGGATCGATCCGCTAGTTGCCTACCTCAAGGATGGAGTTCTTCCTCATGATCTGAAAGAAGCTCGAAAATTCAAAAATCAAGCTTTTCGGTATGTTCTATATGAAGGCAAGCTGTATAAAAGGTCATATTCTCTATCGCTCTTGAGATGTCTCCAACCTTCAGAGGCCAACTTTGTATTATGGGAAGTGCATGAGAAAATTTACGGAAGTCATGTAGGAGCTAGATCCCTGTCATAAAGACTACTTTGATAGGGGTACTATTAGCCAACCTTGTACTACAACTCTATAGAGTAAGTGTAGAAATGTGACCACTATCAGAGAAATGCAAACATATAAAGACAACCGGCCTTCGAGCTTACTCCACTAAGTGCACCTCGACCATTCGTGTAGTGGGGAATGGATATACATGGCTTCTTTCGAATGACATCCGGACAACGAAAGTTTCTTCTGATTGCGATCGACTACTTTACCAAATGGGTCGAGGCCGAACCATTAGCAAAAATTATTAAGGCCAAGGTACAGGACTTCGTCTGAAAGTCAATTATCTATCGATTTGGTCTGCCCTAAACTCTTATAACGAATAACCAGGGATAGTTCACTGGGATGAGGTTCGTTGAGTTCTATGAAGATCTAAACATCTCCCATCACTTTACGTCAGTGGCCCATCCACAGGCAAATGGTGAAGCAGAGGTGACTAACAGAATTTTACTATAGGGCATCAAGGTAAGGCTTGAAAGATCAAGGAGGACTTGGGCGGATGAACTCTACTACATCCTCTAGGCATACCAAACTACTCAAAGACTATCGACTGGGAAAATACCATTCATCTTAGCCTTTGGTACAGAGACAGTCATCCTAATTGAGCGTAAACTTTCGTCAATATGGGTCGTGGCCTTCAACGAGTAGCATAACTCACAAGACCTCAAAGTCAACCTCAATCTACTAGATGAAAAAAGAGAAAAAGTCCAAGTTCAGATGGCAGCCTATAGACGAAGAGTAGCCAGATACTATAATTCCAAAGTAAAAAGCAAAGCATTCAGGGTGGAGGACTTGGTGCTCCAATGAGCATCCATTTTGTAACCTCAGAATCAAGAAAAGCTCATCCTAAATTGGGAAGGTCTGTATAAAGTAGAGGAGGTCATCCAACCCAGAACTTATTACTTGAAGGAGCTCGGAGGAGCAATGCTTCCATGGCCTTAGAATTCAGAAAATCTAAGAATGTATTACCAGTAACATTCCCTCAATAAAATTTTTCTATTTTAACATCACTACTTCTTGGTGCAAAAATTGCATGATGACAAATAACTCTCCGGAATAACCTAAAGTAGCCCATTAGGAATAGGAAGAGAGCCTCGTCCTAATGTGAGCAAAGTTGAAGGCCTCGTTGAACTAAGACGAGATGAGGGGAGAGGTCCTACCAACGGTCCTAATGTGCCCTTATAGTTCATTAGGAACAAGAGGAGAATCTCATCCTAACATGAGTAAAGTCGAAGGCCTCATTGAACTAAGATGAGATGAGGGTAGAGGTCCTACCAATGGCCCTAATATTTTCTTACAGTCCATTGGGAAAAGGAGGAGAACCTCATCCTAACGTGAGTAAAGTCGAAGGCCTCATTGAACTAAGACGAGATGAGGGGAGAGGTCTTGCCAATAGCCCTAATGTGTCCCTATGGTCCGTTAGGAATAGGAGAAGAACCTCATCCTAACGTCAGCAAAGTTGAAGGCCTTGTTAAATCAAGATGAGATGAAGGGAGAGATCCCACCGACGGACCTGATGAACCTATACGATCATGCAAAGGATGGAAGGCCGAGGCCTTGCTAATTTAAAACAATGAAAAGGCCAAGGCCCTACTAATGACCGTTGTACACATCTCGTTATGGCCATGCCAAATGCCAAAGGTAAAACCCCATCTTGATCCACGAAACGAACCTATTGCTCAACATCCACGACAAGCATCTCATTAGAAACAAAGTAAAGAAAAACAAGGCAGCTAAAATTGCATCTACAAGGGATGACAACAAAAAGAAAAAAAAAATGGGGGGTACCATTTCGTTATGGAGTTATGTTCATTACAAATAAAAGTCAATAAGATCGATTATACAAAAATAGGCACACCACAAGCAAAATAAAGATTGATAAGGACCAACTATGTGAAAGAACAAATGCATTACAGACAGAATGAAGATCGATGAAATCAATTACATAAAGAAAAAAGAAGGAAGATGAAGTCCTAAGGCGGCCCAGACTCTTCGAACTTCAGGCTATCGGCTCCGGCCATCAGCAAAGCTTCCTTTAATGTGAAGCTTTCATCCTCGAGCTCTTTCTTCTTATATAGACCTTCGATGTAAATCCTATTGGTGTACTCAAATTTGGTCTCGAGCTCTCATCGCTGCTTCCTCAAGACATCAGATTCAGCTTCAGCATCCTTGATTGCATGATGCTCATAGGTCAACTAGATATTCAATTATTGAACTTCAGTTTTCTCCACCCTGACGGTCTTTGAGAGCTCACCGATGATCCTCCTCAGGGATGCGAGCTCCTCAGATTTGCCATCTGATCTAGCTTGCTGGATGCTATAAAACTTTCTCTAAAAATAGGTCACCTCATCCTTGGCAGCCTTCAGCTCGTCCTCAAGCCTGGACATCTTTCCTGCCTAGGTCGCCTGGTAACTATTGTGCCGGTCCTCAATACCTTGCAACTACTTCTGAAGCTGGGAGAACTTTTTTGACCAATCCCAATTATACCAGGCTTCATAGATGGACCACAGCGAGCTCCCTCCTAAGAGATGGATCTTTTCTTTTACCTTCTTAAGATCAACTTCAAGAGAGTCAATCTTTGCTGTCAGCGCCCATGACTTGTCGCTCACATTCTTCTGGAGTTTAGTAAGCTCTTTCTTGAAATTTCCTTTTCGGATGCTGAAACTCATGGAATCCTTCATGTGTAAACTTTGGAGGCGAGTAACTTCTTTAGTCGCATCTGAAGCATTCTTCCAAGAGGCCTGAAGGTTAGCCTCAACCTTCTTCAACTTTTTTCTTAAATGATGGACTTCCTTCTTCAAATCCTTTATCAAAGGCTTGAAGAAAACTCCTTGAGGTAAGGGGTCAGCGTCAACTAGAGAAAGGGGGTCATGGCTCTAGTTATCAGAGGCATTCTAAATCACATGCAATGCAGAGTGTAAAGAAAAAGAGAGATTTGCTTTCATTACTTCAAATAATTTGGGTACATCAAAAAAAGAAGAAGAAAAGTACATAAACGTCAAAAGTTTAGACCTTGAGTGGCTCACCCACTGGAGAGGTTGGGACACTCACAGCCGCCTCCGACTCTCGAGTAGGCCCAGATGCTGCACTTGCAGGTTCTAGAACCTCCGGAGTGGCTTCAACCAAATGGATAGCAGGGGCAACCTTGGCATCAGCACATGAAGGACTGGCTCTATTCTTTGGCTCCTTTATGAGTAGGTCTAGATTGATGTCAGGGAAGTTCTTGATGACCAGTCCCAAGCTGATTCAGAATCTTTTCAAGAAAGATTTCTGGGCGAAGTCTATTTTGATGTCCTCCATATCTTTGGAGGACTTGAAGTGTTGCACGGCCCTCTCCATAGCGGTGTTAACCTCCTCCTATGCCTTCCTTTCCTCCTTCTCTAGAGCTAACTCGGCCCTCAGCTTTGCCATCCCTTCATGCTCCTTCCTCGACTCCTTCTAAAGGCATTCAACTTTAAATGAGTAGATTTTCGAGGCTACCTTCAGAGCATCGGCCTCGGCCCAGGCCTTCTCGGCTTCTACGCAGGCTTCCTCAAGGGTCCTGGAAGCTTCGGCCCATCTCTAGTTTGTCATCTCAGAGTGAGAAAAAAGGTAGTGTCCCAACTGCAAAACAAAAGGCAAGTTAGAATTCTAGAAGATCCTAACTTTAAAGCCTGAAGGGCATGAAGTCAAAATCAAAAGAAGCCACTTACCTCTAAGAAGGCGATGAAGGACTCGTCGAACCTCTCAATGTCGTTCTTCTAGCGCATCCTCTCTACAATGTAAGAAAGGATGCTTCCCTCCATCAGCACCTGGACGACCTCTCAATCGTCCAGGGAACCCTGCTCTTGGCTTAGATCCTCTCCATCGGGCCACTTAACCATTCGTCCGACTTTCTTATCGACAGCCTTCTTCTTCCTCCTCTCCACAACTTCCTCTTACTGAACTAGAGTAGAAGGGATGGCCTCATCAAACAAGACCGGGCTCGATGCAGTAATGATGGGCTCAAGGGACGGCACGGCCCGAATTAGCATGGCCTGGCTTGATTCTCCAGTTCGAGCCTTCTTCTGTGGTTCACCAGAAGGACCGCCCCTCTTCTTAAGGGTCTTGATTCCCTTTGCCAGGTAGTTCCATTCCTCTGGAGTCATTTTTGCAAAGAAGATAAAGTTAGAAGGTTAAAAGAAAGAATACCACCCAACCGACTGAATATGAAAAACTACCTATTGGGTTAAGAGAATTGAGACAAAAATTGAACAATATCTGCTCGTCCAAAAGTTTGGGGATCGATAGGGCATTAAAGGACTTTAGCTTATCAGTCGAACTTTGATCCTCGCTTTCTAGCTTGAGGGCTCGACGGATTGATTCTCTTATCTCGCCCCATAGAGGAAGCCCTAACCCTAAGGAGAAATGGAAGATGAAAAAGAATTTCTCCTTTCAGCCATAAATAGAGGAAGGAGCACCTTTAAGCAATCCCTTCTTGCTGAACTACGGAGGTACATACCATTAGTCCTTGGTGGTTGGATGGCGTTTGAAGGTGAAGAAATTACGGAATAAGAAAATGATAGGTCGGGCGCCCACCATGGTGTATAGAGAGAGAAATTCTATGATGAATCTAAAGGAATTCGATGCCATAGCAGCAAGAAAAATATTGAGAAATCTGAATAGGTTAACTATAAAAGGAGGTAAGGATAACCTAAGCCTAGCCCGAAGGGTTTTAACATACAGACAGGTTCAGTCGGGAGGAGGTGAGCAAACTCGATCATCGGGCCCAAGAAGTTTGAGCTTGTATTCAGAAGGAATCTTGAACTAATTCCTGGCTAGGGAAAGGTCATCATACCGAAGTCTACAGGGAATGGTTGCAGGCACAAAAGGATGGGCAGACTCCAAGGGTTTGGCCTCCTCAAGAGATGGGTTCAACAAGGTTAGAGGGGCCGGGCTCTCAGAGGAAGTTGATTAGGATCCCTCGCTAGACATTTGGATCAATGTGAAATCAAGGAATCACCCAAAAATTAGGAAAAAAAATGTGTACAAACTTCGACAAAAGCAGAAAGAGCGATAAAGCAAGGAGTGTAGAAATAATCCAAAAAAGTGTTAGAGGGCTAACCTAAATCGACTGGAAAGAATAAAGAGATGATGAATGTAATGAAAATCGAATGCGGGTACACCTGGAACCAAGGAAAATGATGGAAGAAGCTTGGACCCTCGCTTGGGATGGAGAAGGGAACCAAAAAAAGGAGATGAGGATTTTAGAAGAAGTAAAAGGCTCGGAGGAGGAGGATGGGTTTAAATAACCCCTGGAATTCCAAGATTGTTATGACTGTAGATTTTCCTCAGTCAATCTCTAATTAATGCGTGCCCACTCATCATGGCAGAAAGCTTCCAATGGACAGATCCTTAATAGTGTCGTACATCAAGCAGACTTTTGGTGGAGAATTCGAAAAACATATCTTTGGGTCACCCAACATTTATTAAGCTTCGACGCCAGTCAGACAAAAGCCAAAATTTTCCATCCAACCCAGACATAGGAAATCCAACAGGATTGAAAAATCTTTCAAACTTCGCCAGTCTTTATTTTTCTCCCTTCCTTCGAACTTCGAACTTGGGAGTAGGGAGACTAGTATTGGGGATAAATCCATGCCTGTTGAAGTTCAGCTAAGACTCCGACTCTTGATCGGTTTTGTCTAGTTGCAACTATGGCAACTAAACCTCAACCCACGGGAGTATTCAAACTCAGAATCATTTTGAGATGGCCAACCTTCGACACTGTTGTCAGATAATTTAATTGGCTGGGAAGACCGATTTTGGATTCAACGGGGTGTTGTGGATTCCTTCTCCAAACAAACTCGATCAATTAATGCTTCTGCCCCATAGAACCGGCTAAATCCCCAGCTGCTATGCATCCCATTCAGTCGAGCTCCATCTGTAGAACTTCTCAAGTAGTCAAACCTTTTTTGAATTACCCCCAGATGAACTTCAGTGCTTTATCATTATTTATCAGTGAGCAACCCTGGGAATGGCCGAACCTCAAAGGAACAATAGAGGGACCAATGTTTTAGTCGTTCTTGCTTGTTGTAACCATCGATCAATACTTGATCCAAGTGGATCCCTCATAGCTAGACTCCTTTCGGTTGGACGTCTTTCAACCCTCTTCGCCGGTCAAACCCCTATCGAACTTCTTTTTCGACCGAATTCCTTCCAGCCACTTGAAAGGACCATAACGTAAACTTCAACATAGGGAATAAAAGCCAATGCACGATCAATCTTAAGAACCTCTAAACTCCTCCGGAACAACAATGTTCAAAAGCCCTTCATCACCTACAACCATCCCATCTGAACTTTAGTTGTTAGGTCTACAACAGACTAGCACGTCATGACAACGGACACCATCCTCTGTAACAAATCTGACGTGGCCCCAAACAACCCACTACCAAGCGATTGTGGTGGTCACTATTAGTTTGTTATAGGCTTCAGGGCTATAAAAGAAATCCTCCAGATATGTTTTCTAGAGACTCTCTTCTTCTTCCTAAAATTCTATAATTTTTTTGATTAAGCACTCCATTTCTGTTGGTCGAAAGAGCTGACTTGATTATCGGAGGATCTTGCCAAAGCCACCACCCTAGGCTCTAGACGAGACTTATTTTGCAGGTCACCAGAGGCGACCCCATCTTCTCCGACTCTAGCACTTCTTCGGCAACAATCAAATTTTGCACCAACAACACCGAAGTTCACTAGAGCTGGAAAGACAAGATTGCTGATGAGACCTACAAGACAAAGTTCAGACCGGAGGTGGGTAGCTCTGGAAGGACTCTCCGACGATCCAGTTAGTTTTCTTGCCAACAAGAATAGAGTACTCAAGAGAATTTTTATAGAGTAAAAAGCTTAGAGAAGAAGATATATTTGGATGGTCCCTTTTATAGGCAAAGCTTATAAAAGAATAATAGCGACAGCCATAATAAAATATTGGTAGGCCATTTAGGCCACGTGGATTTTGTTATGGGTATTGGGCTATCATTTGTTATGACTTGTAGGTGGATGGGTTTCATTTATTGGAGTTCAAATGGAAGGTTGGAGATATCTGTGCTTAGTAGTAGACAGTCCATGTTAAGGATGGAGAACTCAAAGTCGGGTTGGTCGAACTTAAGGTCGACCTCCAAGTAGCTAATGGTGGATTTACGATTGGATTCTGCTGAGACTGCTTTTGATAGCTTCCAGGAGTTCGTCTACTTTCAAGGTTGGTCAACAGTAGGCATGGACTTTCGGACTGGTGGTTAGAGAGGAAATGGTAAAATCTTCAATAAGGACTGTAGCCAACCTTTCTTGAAGGAGCTCGACTGGAACAATAGAGATCCGAGATCGACTAGGAGCTGAGATGGATGAATGTTAAGATTTTGGGCTTCTTACTGATATTGCTTTAGCTACTCAGAAGTTTGGTGACCTTCAAGGTTGGCTTCTAGAGGAAGTTTGAACTTATATTGCTGGCGAAGTTCTTTCATTGACTTAGGTTCATTTGGTCGAGGTCCTTGGTGCAAGAGTGCTAGGATCTTCCATTCGTAGGGTGGAGTAAAAGAATTTGGCTGGAGAAAAATTTGATTAGAGATAAACCTGGCTAAAGAGGAATTCGACTAGTCGGGGTCTCTACTTTCTGAGATTGATGAAATCTATCATCTGCAATAAAGAAATTCGGCCAAAGGGAGTTCATCTATCTTCGAGGTTGATTGCTAGGCAAGGTTGGGCTGCATTGGGATTCTACATTTAGAGTCCTGCTATCCATTTCAAGTCTGGGATCATAATCAATAGTATGGCAGCTCTTTTTAATGTTCAACCTCATTTGAATGGAGTCCATCATGCCTTTGGGGGGTTCTGCAGTCGTAGAAGAAAGTTGTTGATTACAATTGAAAAGGTCATCCAGCATACATTGGTTGAAGGTCGAACTCCTTGAATTGGGTTGGAGTAGGAGAACAGCTTGGTTGGAGTTCGGTAATGATTGTTGTGACTCTAGACAAAATCATACTGAGATTGAACATTCTACTGAACTTCGATGGAAACTATTTTATCCCCAACAATCTTCATCACCCCCAAGGCTTCGCAAATCCTTGCTTTGGTCGTGCAGCCAAATATACCCTAACTATTTTCGTATCTTTCTACAATCGAAGGATATATAGTTACTTCTTTAGTCTCCCTCAACCATTATCCCTTGGGTGATCTCTTCTCATCCATCAAATTGCCCCCACACTACCCATCTTTCCTAGATAATCCTATCGCCTAACTATCATGTACCCCAGCCTTTCCACAAAGACTGACCAACTAATCATGCATCCAAACCTTCCATCCCCAAAAAAATCCTTCTCGATAATCCTCTCAATCTCCACCTTCAATCCATTGCTCTCGATTGGCAAAATCGTAGCAAAAATGAAAGTAGATCTGAGACATACCATGGAACAGGTATGCAGATTTTTTTCTATATGACTTTTCTTATGCTTTCATGCTTCACCAGGCTCTTATACCACTTATTATGCCATTGTATCACTCCGATACCATGTTGCGAAACCCCTAATCTTTTGCATGGACCTGAAGAGACCTGCGACATTCTCTAAGGATAGCAAACCACTGATCAACTACTTGGATTTGTGATAGGATGCCTCCCTCCTTGGGCTTGATGGAGGCACCCCCTACCCCCTCTCTAGGGTTTCTTCAAGAATCCTCAGATGGCAACACTAGAGAGAAGAGAGAAGAGAGATTCACTAGTTTTAAAGAGTTGGATGAGCTTTTGGGTTTCGGAGGTACCCGTAGGTTATGGAAGTATCCGAGATGGCTTTGAAGAGATTCATAAAGTATGAAGGGTTTGAAGGGGCAGCGATAGTATTCGAGGTACAGCTGCAAATCCAGTAGTACATCATTGGGTGGTTGGCCTCGAGTGACTCGGTAATAGAGTTAGGTTCTTTTGTGACATCAGATGGACTTCAGTTTTAGGTGGAGCATCGGGCAGAGATGGCTTCACAGGTGGAGAGTGATTTGGCATGAGTTTAGAGTGGAGAGGTGCAAGGAGAAGACCTATATCCCAACACTAGCACCGAAGATACATAGTTTTAGATGGAGTAGGATGTGCAGGTGGATAGACAATGTTTGGAGAAGATCATGTCAGGATATGTAGCAAGTGCCAATGTAGAAAAGTTGCGGGTTCTCCAGAAAAATCCAAGACAAGCGATGCGGCTGCTAAGCAGAAGAAATTCTATAATTTTTAGGGTGGTGTCGAGGAGCAAGCCAAGGTCTTCAATTAAGGAGATAGTCATTCCAAAAGTCTCCAAGGATGCATAATAGCTGAAGATGATTGGCAAAGGCAATGTTTGCAAAAGAAGCTGTCAGGGTGCATAGTGATAGCAAGATCATGCAGGAGGGCACCACTAGGTATGTCAAAGCATGGATGCACTAAGGTAAAGATTGTAAGGATTGGTGTGGTGCTCTAAAGCCTTGAAAGGCCATGGAAGGAGTCAGGATGTTGGCTCTAGGAGACTAGGATATGTGTGGTCCTAGGGCTAAGATAGGAGTGATCCTAGGATGAAGGTAGTATATATCCCTCCATAGGGTTGAGGTCTAGGTGATGAGGACCTTGTGTGGTTTGATTGGTGCTACAGAAACTTGGGGACATAAGGTGGAGCAAGAAATCAGTCAAGGAAAGAAGACTCCATAGAAAAAGTAGTTTTCAATAGATTAGTCGGCTCAAACTGAGACTAGGTTGACTAAGTTACAAGCTGAGTCAACCCAGACTCAGGATGGATCAGCTATGTCTCAAAGAAAAGGCCAAATAGAAAGGAGTATTTTTAGGACTGTGGCATGGTATGCAACTAAGCCGACTCAATGTGAGATTGGGTCAGCTCAGTGCACGGGCAGAGATGCACGGGATATCTATTTAGGCTAGGCTCTAATTTGATCCTTGGGGTCACAAAGCTTGGTTTGAGAGATCTTAAAGGGGCTAACTCAGGATTTGGATTGGGATTAAGTGCATGGGATGAGAGCATATGAGATATGGATGTACATGGGCTCGGTGAGTGCTTTCATGTATTGGGTTATGTAGGAAAGTTTCTAGTTGAGCCTATTGGCTATGTATAAATACATAGATCGTATTAGAATTTTATTGAACAATGGAATATATATCTTTTCTTTCTTAATATCTCTTCTCTCTTCTCTTTAGTGTTTCCATCCTAGGGTTCTTGAAGAAACCCTAGAGAGCAGGGGGCGCCTCCCTCAATGCCTAGGAGGAAGGCATCCCATCATAGATCTAGGTAGTGGATCGGTAGTTTGCGACCCTTAGAGAATGTCACAGGTCTCCTCAGGTCGACAAAGAAGATTAGGGGTTCTACAACATGGCATCGGAGTGGTACCACCAAGCATAATAGAAAAAATAACAAGAGAGATCTAGAGAGAGAGGGAAAAAGAGTTAGATAGAGAAAGAGAGAGAGTGAGAGGGAGAAAGAACTAGTCTATATCAAAGATGTATAACAATGCAAACATCAGCTTGGACCCCATGCATAATCTTACACTAGAAAATTTTGCATCAAATGTGCCTTGTCATGGCCTTGAGCTCCAAGATTATATTGGTAAGTTAGTCTATTGTCTTAAGTAATGCTTGCTATTGTGTTCATAGCATATTTTTACTTACATTATTATAATCTTACAAAGATTTCAACAATCCAAGTCTACCTTATCCCCATGTCTAACTTCTATATATATACACTTATATGTGTGCGTATGTATGTATGTGTGTATGTATGTATGCATACAATTGTACAATGAATTCTAAGAATAGATAACAAATTCCATTGAAAAAGAAGAAATATCACAAAGACTTATGCATGTTAATGAGGGAAGAAAAATCGTAAAGGTTTCAAAGGGCATTTTGTGGGATGAACTGATTTAATTGAAGCTAGATTTTCTTTCAAGGATTTTCATTCTTCGAGCCATTTATTATCTTATCAAGTTCAAGCAAAAGGAGCAAGATTATCATACATCTTACAGAATGAATAAAATATTTGAAAATAATACATATATTTTCTACTTCCTATATGAAAGCATAACAAGAGCTCAAAATAAAAACAAAGAAATAAAAATCATAGTACAAACATCAACATTGTTTAACAACATTCTTGTAATTAATGAAGAAATTTCATAACTATCAAATGCTTGAATTGATTAAGACCATGCAAGGCAGTCCTTGGTGGGGTTCTCTTATGCAGCATATTATTCAATGTAGCTCTTCATTGGCAAAGAACAAAATTTGTTTTTATTTCTATTAGAATTCATTTACTCCAAGAGATTATTTGATAGAAGACCCAATCATAGTTATGATCTATAATTTGAAGGTTTACAACAATCATATGTATCTCACATAACTTTTTAAACTCCAGGCAATTTTCTCCTTTGATAGGGCAATTGTATTTAAAAGTGATTCTCTTTTCCATATACTTTAAAATTTTTGGTGCATACTACTATTAATACATAAATTAATAATTTGATGGTGGCCCTAGATTGTGCACTACTTCTAAGGAGAATGCTCAATTTGATGCCTAAAAGGATTTGAAAGCTTTTAGATTATGATTTTAGAAATAGAACAATAAGAAAGGAAAGTATTATTTCCGTCATCATCAAAGGAAACTAATGAAACAAAATTTATGATATAATGTGTTGGTGCAGAAACTGGTCATCGTCAAAATCAGCTGGAGTGAAGGTGGATGAGGTCGCCGCTGGGGACCTACAAAATAAAGCCCCATCCGAAGTCGGTGGGGGATGGCTCCGATAGGATCCTCCGACGATCAAGTCAGCTCTAGCCAACAGGAATGGGGTGCTCGAAAATAAGTTCCACAGAGCTTAGAGAAGAAGAGGAGAGCTTAGAGATTAGAGATTCGAGTTAGCATATCTAGAGGATCCTTTTTATAGGCGGAGCTTGATGGTGATAGCCGTAGCCGCATGATGGCGGGCCGCTCGAGGTTCGGTGAAGTCAGTCCCGAGGGAAGGCACTATCTGCAGCACCATCTGCAACAGGTTGATGGTGACAGCCATTGCCGCCTGGTAGTGGGTCGCTGTCTCCTGTAGCGGACTGATGGTGATGGCTGCAACTGTCTTGATACTGAGCCGCTCGGGGCCAAATGAAGGGTTGAAGAGCTTTGACGTGTACCCATTTCGGAGGAGTTTGGGCTTCCAAAGGGAATATAGCTGGAGAGGGCCACCCACGAGGAACAATAGCTGAAGGAGCTCAGAAGGAGTGTGGCTGTTGAGGAGCTCGACCAAAGGGGAGGCTCAGAGGGAGTTGGACCAGAGTTTGACTGTTGAGGAGTTCGACCGCTGAGGAGTTCGGCCGCTGAGGAGTTCGGCCGAGGGACAGCCGCTGAGGAGTTCGACCGAGGGACGACAGCTGATGAGTTCGGTCGAGGGATAGCCATTGAGGAGTTCGATCGGAGGACGATTGCTGAGGAGTTCGGTCGGATGAGCTCGGCAACTTTAAGAGTTCGGCTAGTTGAAGGAGTTTGGCTAAGGCTCATCCACTGAAATCCTTTCATGACTATCGGCTGCACCAGCCTGAGCATTGGACTAGACTTCGATGGGAGCAGGGTTCATCCCCAACAATAGTCCCCCCACTTTCGAGTTCGAAACTCGAAGGAAGGGAGTGCAGAAAAGGCGACTGCCGATGTCCTCCTCTGGGCTCCGTGCTGGTTCAGGTTGAAGCTCGGAGGAGGTCTCATCTTCAGTCAAAGTTGATGCTGAAGTTGAAGCTCGAGGGAGATCTCATCTCCAGCCAAGGTTAAAGTAGATCTCGCCCCCTGCGGTCGAGATCGAAGGTTAAGCTCCTCGGGCGCGATGTTGTCACCAATGATCGAGGCTGACTCGGGGGGGATCTCCTCTCCTGTGGATGAGGTCGACTAAGGGGAGCTCTCATTTTCTATGGCTGAGGCCAATACGGGTGCTCGGGAGAGATTTGATCTGTAGCTGGGGTTAACGCGGTCACTCGAAAGAGATCTTATCTCTAGTTGAGGTCATCTCGGGTGCTCTGGCCAAGGTTATCTTGGGCACTTTGATCGAGGTTGACTCGATCGCTCGGGAGATATCTTATCTCTGGCCGAGGTTGACTCGGGCACTCGGGAGAGATCTTATCTCTTCCAGCCAAGTTTGCTTCGGAGGAGATCTTGTCACCTACAGCCAAGGTTGATGCGGGCACTCGGGGGAGATCTTATCTCCTACAACTGAGTTTGCTTCGGGGGAGATCTTATCTCCTACAGCTGAGGTTGGCCCGAACCATCAGGGGAGATCTTATCTCCTACAGTCGAGGTTGCCTCGGGGGAGATCTTATCTCCTGCAGCCGAGTTTCCTTTGAGGGAGATCTTATCTGCTATGGTCGAGTTTGCCTCGGAGGAGATCTTATCTCCTGCAATCGAGGTTGATGCGGCGCTCGGAAGAGATCTTATCTCCTACAGTCGAGGTCGCCTGGATCCTCAAGGGAGATCTTATCTCCTGTAGCCGAGGTTGCCTCGGGGGGATCTTATCTCATACAGCCGAGGTTTGATGCGGGTGCTCGAGGGAGATCTTATCTCCTACAGCTGAGTTTGCTTCGGAAGAGATCTTATCTTCTGCATTCGAGGTCGGCTCGGACCCTCAGGGTTGATCTTATCTCTTGCAGCCAAGGTTACCTCATGGGAGATCATATCTCCTGCAGCCGAGCTTGCCTCGGAGGAAATCATATCTCCTACGGTCGAGTTTGATGCGGGCACTCGAGGAAGATCTTATCTCCTGCTGTCGAGCTTTGCCTCGGAGGAGATCCTATCTCCTACAGCTGAGGTTGACCCGGACCCTCAAGGGAGATCTTATCTCCTGCAGCCGAGGTTGCCTCAAGGGAGATCTTATCTCCTACGATCGAACTTGCCTTGGGGGAGATTCTTAGCTCCTGCAGCCAAGGTTAATGCAGGCACTCAGGGGAGATCTTATCTCCTACAAGCGAGTTTGCTTTGGGGGAGATCTTATCTTTCTGCAGCCGAGGTCAGTCTGGACCCTCAGGGAAGATTTATATCCTGCAGCCGAGGTTGCCATGGGGAGATGTTATCTCCTACGACCGAGCTTGCTCGGGGGAGATCTTATCTCCTGTAGCCAAGATTGATGCGGGAGTTTGGGGGAGATTTTATCTCCTATAGCCGAGTTTGCTTCAGGGGAGATCTTATCTCCTACAAGTCGAGGTTGCCCCAGACCCTCAGGGGAGATCTTATCTCCTACAATCGAGGTTGCTCGGAGAAGATCTTATCTCCTACGGTCAAGCTTGCCTCCTCGAGGGAGATCTTATCTCCTACAGCCGAGGTTGATGTGGACGCTCGGGGAGATCTTATCTCCTACAGTCGAGTTTGCTTCGGGGGAGATCTTATCTCCTACAGTCGAGGTTGCCTTGGAGGAGATCTTATCTTTTACAGCTAAGGTTGCCTCAGAGAAGATCTTATCTCCTGCAGCCGAGGTTGATACGGGCGCTCGAGGAAGATCTAATCTCCTACAGTCGAGTTTGCTTCGGGGGAGATCTTATCTCCTGCAGTCGAGGTCGACCCAGACCCTCGAGGGAGATCTTATCTCCTATAGCCGAGGTTGCCTCGGGGGAGATCTTATCTCCTATGATTGAGGTTCCTCGGGGGAGATCTTATCTCCTGCAGCCAAGGTTAAAGGTCTTTGACCTACTCGTGTTAGGACGAGGTTCTCCTCCTCTTTCTAACATGGCAATTATTGACTGCTTCTTTCCTATCATCACATAGTTTTTGCACCTAGAAAAAATGTTATTGAAAGGAAAAAATTATACCGAGGGAAAGTTACTGGCGGCACATCCCAGTTTCAGGGTCGTGGGGGCATTGTTCCTCCAAGTTCCCTCGGGCAGTAAGTCGTGGGTCGGATGACCTCCTCTATCTCATGCTGTTCCGCTCGATTTGGAGCAAACTTCTTTTGGCTTTGATGTTGGGAGGTGACAAATCATCGAAGTACCAAGCTCCTCCATGGGGTAATGTTGATGATGCCGTGAGGCGGCCGACCTCCTTATCGTTTTTGGCTACGGCAGCACCCTCGATCGATCTTCTGCTTCAAACTGACGTTGGAGGAATTTACCCAGCCGTCCCTTTTTGACAAGCTCCTTAATTTCATCTCAGAGCAGAATGTATTCCTCAATGTCGTAGCCGTGATCGCGATGGTAGGAGCATTACTTGCTTTGATCATGCATGTTTGAGGGAGACCGTAGTCCTTCTAATCTTGGCAGCTGGTTCTTAACTTTCGTGAGAATTTGAGTTTGAGGAGTAGTGAGGGGGGCATAGTCATGGAACTTTTTGGGAGGAGGACTTCTTCGCACCCTTTTTTTGGGGCTTCCTTGGTGGTGAGGTCGAGGAGTTTGGGTCTTGCTTGCACTGCGGAGGTTGTGAGCATGGTCGAACTTTCTGTGAAACCTTCTGCAGAAAAACTTCATGCTTCTTTGTCCGAACTTCCTTGACGACGAGCTTGAGGGTGAGCTTGGCCTTGCTTGCCCGAACTTCATTCCATCTCCTGTAAACTCTTTGTAGGGGCTTCCTTGAAGACATACTCGAGGGCGAGTTCGGCCTCGCATGCGCTGGGGTGGTCGTGAGCAGTCGAACTTCATTCCACCTCTTGTAAAATCTTTATAGGGGGTTTTCTTGATGACATACTCAAAGGGGAGTTCGGCCTCGCTTATGCCGAACTCCACTCCGCCCTCCTGTGAAGCTTTCGTCAGGAGGACTTCATTCCCCTTTGTTGGGACTTTCTTGACGGCGAGCTCAAGGGGAAGTTCGGCCTCGCTTGCGCTGGGGAGGTCATGAGCGCGGTCGAACATCATTTTGCCCTCTAGTGAAACCTTCGTGAGAGCTTCCTCGATGGCAGACTCGAGGGGGAGTTTGGCCTCGCTTGCACTGGGAGGTCATGAACGTGGTCGAACTTCGTTCCGCCTCCTTGTGAGACCTTCTGCGGGAGAACTTCTGCTCTCCGTTTCTCTTTTCTTAGGATGATTGGTATGCTAGGCCAAATGCTTTTCCTCAAGACCGATTCTTGGCATCCTCATGGCGGGTTTGCTGGCAAAGTCTCCACCAAAAGCTGTTGCATGGCCTATATCATCTCGATGAGGGCACCAATCTGCTGGACCAGTAGGTTGAACTGCTTCGCATCCATGGTGACTTCAGATGGAACCTGAGCTATTGGGGCTGAAATGGGAGTAGATGGACCCTCCGTGAGACCATGAACCTGCTGGACGAGTAGGTTGAACTGCTTCACATCCACCACAGCTATAGATGGAACCTAGGTCATCGGGGCTGAAGTGGGAGTGGATGAATCTGAATGGGATCGGGTCATGGAGGCCCCCGATCGTCGGGTCAAAGCTCTCCTACGGGGCATTTCTTCTCGAAAAAGAATTCTAGAGATAAAAAAGAGAGATCTCCAAAGAGGGAAGAGAGAAATCATTGTTGAGTACTCCTTTAAGAACAAGAAAACCTCGGTGGTTCGGGCCCTTCCTCTAGCACCAATCTGTTGGTGTAGAAATTGGTCATTATCGAAATCAGCTGGAGTGGAGGTGGATGAGCTCGCCATTGGAGACCTACAAAATAAAGTCCCATCCAGAGCCGGTGGGGTGTGGCTCCAGCAGGACCCTCCAACGATCATGTCAGCTCTGGCCAATAGGAATGGGATGCTCGGAAATGAGTTCCGCAGAGCTTAGAGAAGAAGAGTAGAGCTTAGAGATTAGAGATTCGAGTTAGCGTATCTAGAGGATCCTTTTTATAGGTGAAGCTTGATGATGACAGTCGTAGCCATGTGGTGGCGGGCCACTCAAGGTTCGGTGAAGTCAGTCCTGGGGGAATGTGTTGTCTGCAGTGCCGCTCGTAATGGGTTGATGGTGACAACCATCGCCGCTTGATAGTGGATCGCTGTCGCCTGCAGCAGACTGATAGTGATGGCTGCAACAGTCTTGATACTGAGCCGCTCAGAGCCGAGTGAAGGGTTGAAGAGCTTTGACGTGTACCCATTTCGGAGGAGTTCGGGCTCCCGAAGGAAATATGGCTAGAGAGGAACACCCACGAGGAACAATAGCTGAAGGAGCCCAGAAGGAGTGTGGCTGCTGAGGAGCTCAGCCAAAGGGAAGGCTTAGAGGGAGTTCGACCAGAGTTCGACTACTGAGGAGTTCGACCGCTGAGGAGTTCGGTCGATGGACAGCCGCTGAGGAGTTCGATCGAGGGACGACAGTTGAGGAGTTCGACCGAGGGACGAATGACCGCTGAGGAGTTCGATTGAGGGACAGCCGCTGAGGAGTTCGATCGAGGGATGACCGTTGAGGAATTCGGTCGGATGAGCTCAACATCTTTAAGAGTTTGGCCAGCTGAAGGAGTTCGACTAAGGCTCGTCCGCTAAAACCCTTCCATGACTACCGACTGCACCAGCTAGATCATTGGGCTAGACTTCGGTGGGAGCGGGGTTCATCCCCAACATAATGTACAGATTGCGACCTTTAATCAGAATAATATAATATATATATCTATGTTGGTCGAACTTCATTCCACCTCTTGTAAAATCTTTGTAGGGGTTTCCTTGATGACATACTCGAAGGGGAGTTCGGCCTCGCTTATGCCGAACTCCACTCCGCCCTCCTGTGAAGCTTTCGTCAGGAGGACTTCATTCCCCTTTGTTGGGACTTTCTTGACGGCGAACTCGAGGGAAAGTTTGGCCTCGCTTGCGCTGGGGAGGTCATGAGTGCGGTCGAACATCATTTTGCCCTCTAGTGAAACCTTCGTGAGAGCTTCCTCGATGGCAGACTCGAGGGGGAGTTTGGCCTCGCTTGCACTGGGAGGTCATGAACGTGGTCGAACTTCGTTCCGGCTCCTTGTGAGACCTTCTGCGGGAGAACTTCTGCTCTCCGTTTCTCTTTTCTTAGGACGATTGGTATGCTAGGCCAAATGCTTTTCCTCAAGACCGATTCTTGGCATCCTCATGGCGGGTTTGCTGGCAAAGTCTCCACCAAAAGCTGTTGCATGGCCTATATCATCTCGACGAGGGCACCAATCTCCTGGACCAGTAGGTTGAACTGCTTCGCATCCATGGTGACTTCAGATGGAACCTGAGCTATTGGGGCTGAAATGGGAGTAGATGGACCCTCCGTGAGACCATGAACCTGCTGGACGAGTAGGTTGAACTGCTTCACATCCACCACAGCTATAGATGGAACCTAGGTCATCGGGGCTGAAGTGGGAGTGGATGAATCTGAATGGGATCGGGTCATGGAGGCCGCCGATCGTCGGGTCAAAGCTCTCCTGGGGGGCGTTTCTTCTCGAAAAAGAATTCTAGAGATAAAAAAGAGAGATCTCCAAAGAGGGAAGAGAGAAATCATCGTTGAGTACTCCTTTAAGAATAAGAAAACCTCGGTGGTTCGGGCCCTTCCTCTAGCACCAATCTGTTGGTGTAGAAATTGGTCATTGTCGAAATCAGCTGGAGTGGAGGTGAATGAGCTCGCCATTGGAGACCTACAAAATAAAGTCCCATCCAGAGCCGGTGGGGGGTGGCTCCAGCAGGACCCTCCAACGATCATGTCAGCTCTGGCCAATAGGAATGGGATGCTCGGAAATGAGTTTCGCAGAGCTTAAAGAAGAAGAGTAGAGCTTAGAGATTAGAGATTCGAGTTAGCGTATCTAGAGGATCCTTTTTATAGGTGAAGCTCGATGATGACAGTTGTAGCCGTGTGGTGGCGGGCCACTCAAGGTTCGGTGAAGTCAGTCCTGGGGGAATGTGTTGTCTGCAGTGCCGCCCGTAATGGGTTGATGGTGACAACCATCGCCGCTTGATAGTGGATCGCTGTCGCCTGCAGCAGACTGATAGTGATGGCTGCAACAGTCTTGATACTGTGCCGCTCAGAGCCGAGTGAAGGGTTGAAGAGCTTTGACGTGTACCCATTTCGGAGGAGTTCGGGCTCCCGAAGGAAATATGGCTAGAGAGGAACACCCACGAGGAACAATAGCTGAAGGAGCCCAGAAGGAGTGTGGCTGCTGAGGAGCTCAGCCAAAGGGAAGGCTTAGAGGGAGTTCGACCAGAGTTCGACTACTGAGGAGTTCGACCGCTGAGGAGTTCGGTCGATGGACAGCCGCTGAGGAGTTTGATCGAGGGACGACAGTTGAGGAGTTCGACCGAGGGATGACCGCTGAGGAGTTCGATTGAGGGACAGCCGCTGAGGAGTTCGATCGAGGGATGACCGTTGAGGAATTCGGTCGGATGAGCTCAACATCTTTAAGAGTTTGGCCAGCTGAAGGAGTTCGACTAAGGCTCGTCCGCTAAAATCCTTCCATGACTACCGACTGCACCAGCTTGATCATTGGGCTAGACTTCGGTGGGAGAGGGGTTCATCCCCAACATACTGTATAGATTGCGACCTTTAATTAGAATAATATAATATATATATCTATGTTGAATGGATGTGTCAACCAATTCTGCCATTGGACTACCATCTAATGTTATTATTTTGCTTAAGGTATTTTATTTCTATGAGGACCTATGTGAGCATGTCTTTAATCCGATATCAACTATACACTAAGTAGATCATAGATACTTATACATAACTAAGAAATCCAAATAATACTTTCCAATTAGCTTTTTCTGGTGTGACCCTAAGTTGTTATAAATGATATCAAAATGTGCCCACCCCCCAATCATGTAGAATATAAAACACTATGACATGGTTCTATTTGGATCATGGAATGATCTTGGTATTTGTGATTGGATTTATGGTACTTGTAATTGAATTTGAATGGATTTTGATCTTTAGTCTGGTGAGGATACTCAGGCTTAAATGAGGGGTTTTGTGACGACATGTGTGAGCATATATTTAATCCCAAATCAACTATATGCTAGATAGATTTTGGATACTTATATAAGACTAGTGAACCAAAATAATATTTTTTCTATTAGTCTTTTTCATGAAATCTTAGTTTGTTACAATTTGACCGCCATCACATATTAGTCCTCTATATAATTAGCATTTTACTTATATTCCTAATGCACAACTAGACCTATTTTTCGGTCCATAGCTATGCCTGCTTCTGTGCATAGTAATATGGATTTTCTACATACTTGTTTTTGCAAATTAAATGAAAAATGGATTTTTAAATTGAGGATCAAAAATAAATTTTCAACCAATAGGGCCACAACATTTAATGATAGTCAACAAAATAGGTTGACCTTGATTTATACAAGAGAAAAGTGCCATTGCTTGCCTACCTTTACTCACCACCTAAATATTCTAATTGTTTATATGAGAGGGGAATTAAATGTGCCCTAGCCTTTTTTTTGCCCTGAATACAATGCTCTCTTCATACATTCCCTCTATGCCTACCACAGATTCATCTTCCCTATCTCTTTGAAAGCTTTCCTTCTTTTCTTAATCCTTATCATCCCTCATTTCCCCTCTTTCTCTTCTATCGCCATGGATAAAAACTTCTAAAGTGTCTTTTTTCTAATCTGAATCTTAGGTCTTGCTCAATAGAACAAACTCCAATTTCTAATCTATCAAATCTCTTTTCTTCTTCATTAATTGAAGAGGTATTTCCAATATTTACTGTGATGCCGACATCTACTCTCACCAATAGTCTCCCATCTCGTATTGAGAGTTGAAGCACATCATTCATCACTCATTTAATCAAACATTTTCATCCTATGATCAACCTTCCTCCTACCTAGGCACATCTTCCATGCGCATACTCAACCCTAATCAACTAATAGGGTTTGATTCTAAACTTGCATTTAGATCGATGAATGCTTTTTTGGGAACAAGTAAAACACCCATCTCCATAGGTCCATCCACCATCTCATCTTAGTTCCTAATTTCATGCCTCCCTATTCTTATTCAGCCTAATCCATACTCAAACTATATTTTAGGTGATATTGGTTTGCAGCCTCTCCACCAAACAATAGCACGAGCATCATCTTTTGGCTTAAAGAGCCCAGCATCAAATTCAAATAACAACCTCTTCAACCCTTATCTAAATCCAAATCCAAGTTACATACCCTTCACGAGCACTTCCAATCCCGGCACACATCCATAAAACCAATTGTAGAAAAAACACATCTATAAATGTTACATATGTGGTGTGCCATTCCCTGCACCATAGGCCTATGGAGGTCATATGAGTAGTCACGGCAAGAAAAAGAATGAGAGGAAAAGAAAAGAAAAGGGAGCTGACCAATTGCATGCCTCAAAAAAGCCAAGAACTTTTGAGGTGGCTGAAAAAAGGAATACTCCCAAAGGGGATTTAGAAGAGAAGGATACAAAGAAAGAATATCGTATGGAGCATGAAGAACCAATAATTGAAAAAGGATTTAGTATACACTGCAATTGTCAAGGTGAACCATCCTCATATTACATAGGGCACCAATAGAGGTGATGATTCCTATCTATTTTGCCTTTTCACTTGTGGGTTCTATAAGTTTGATATTTATCTCTCTATTATTTCTTTTCTTAACTACCAAACTTGACATTGATATATGTATTTATCATTTTTTCTCTACATGACTATGATATGAACATGGCTATATTGATTGAAAATAGATGGTTAACAAATCCTATGATTATGAAATCATTATCCTTGCAATGTTAAATCTAATAAACTATGTATATTTGTCAATACTTTTTAAACTTTCAGATCCAAAAGCATAGCTAATAAGACCACTCCTAAACCTACCTAAACAAAAAAAGGAAAAGAAAAGAAACAAGTTCCATCAGTTGAATAAACCAACTCTTGATTTAAATCTTGCTATGTATGAAACCATCCAAATCACTTTTCCTTATTTCTTTCTCACCACTTTATTTATAAACCCAAAAAGTAGTTTTAGAATCCATGTGCAAGACCCTGCAAAATATGTTCACACTATCTCTTTCCTCTCTTTTTGGCACTGAAGTTACCTATTGAGCACTATCTTATCATGACTACAGTTATCCTTTTAACATTTTTTATATGTAAGTGAATGAAAAGCAAGTGAACATATTTAATTTAGTACTTTGGTGATCCTTTTCTTCTAGCAAAGTTCTATATGTGCTTGTGTTTCTTGAAAATTAGTTTTTCCTAATCTTATAGACACTCCTTGATGAGCATCTCTAATGCCGGCCAACTAAGTATCTATTGATCAATTTGTCACCCTTAGCAAGTGAGTTTATATACTTTTTAGATTCCCATTCCGATGCCAGCAAAGGATCAAATGAGACTTCTTGAGATAAGGATTGAAGAGCCAATAAGGTTCTCCTTCGATTGTCTAAACTTTCTATGCCTCATCCTAAAGTACATTCTATTGGAAATTGTATCCCAAAAGCCAATCGTTAGTCTATTAACAGTTGAGCTACTTTGTATATGTAATTGATCATTGATAAATAAAATACTTTGGCATGTTTTTCATCATAAGTCTTCATCTTCTAATGAACTCCATTTTTGTGATGAAGTCCTTAGGACTATTTAACTTCGATAAAGAGAGGATTTATCGATTAGTCTTTAAATTTGTTCACGACCAAATGATAGACTGTTAATTAGGACAACAGCATCTATCAACCATAGGTCGCTATATGCCATATAGGTTGATTGTCCTCTTAACTAAGGAGTATGGAAACACTGGTATGGCATATAGGTGAGATGTATGGGTACATTATCATTAAACGTGACAAACTCTTGAGCATTCTGCTATTAAGAATGTCTCTAATGGGATATAGGTATAGGTGTCCCTTAGACCTGAGATGACCTCAGTGACTTGCAAGCAACTCACTGTGCTTGGGTACCGGACTAACTGAATTTCTAATTTAGTAATGAAAGACTTTTGAGCATAGTCAAGTACTTGCGAAGTCAATATATGATCAAGATGAAATTGACCACTCCAAGAGTTGGAGAAGAATGTATCACTTTATTTTAATGTAGCAAAACCTTGGCCAGAATAATCTACTAGATGGATTTGATATTTTGAAATATAATGTGGACAATCTGATTAGAGTTGACAGTTGAACTCTGAGGTGTCCTACGAGCATTTTGATCAAGAGGATGAATTATATGGAAACTATATCCGCATGGATTCTACGGATGGTGTTCTACACATTCGACCTATTCGGCCATCGGGTATCATTGGTAGATGGTCATATTGATTGGTATAGAAATTTATTCCTATGCTATCAGCTTAGGTTCAAACTTATAAGATCATATACATTAAAGCTCATGATCTGATCGGATGGTTGATCAACGATTAAGAACTATTCTAGGGTTAAACTATCAATATGATTGATGTTTAACCTAGTGCAAGTGTTGTAGGAGGATTGATTAGTAATTTGATTGCTAATTGATTTAATTTGATTAAGCTAAAGGGCTGAGATTAAGTCTAATTAAATATAATTTAATTAGATTTGGTTTGAGCTTGATTGGATCAAGTTCAATTGACTTATTGGATAAGTCAAATGCAAGAAAAAACTAGTCGTAGTTTAACTAGAATTTAGGTCAATCAAATTTCCTAATTTGATTAAAAAATTAAATCAAAGTTAAATCAAATTTAATTGAACTATTAATTGGGTTAGAATCTAATTTAACTTGGTTGAGTTGGTTTTAATTTAATTTGGTTTAAGAAAATACTTTGACCAAGTCTTAGATAGAATCCTAGTAAGACTAGGATTCCTCCCTGCGCCACCTTAGTCCCAACGCCCCCCATGCCTATTTTTTAGGTATTTCTCATGAAAAAACATTTTTTTACTGATCTTCAAGTATGCCCCCTCTCTCTTTCTCTTTCTCATATGGTAATTGGGTAGAAAACCAAGTCAAAGAAAGAGTTTGTTTTGATATTTGATTCTATGAGATAGAATCCTAACAAACCCAAACTCTTCCCAAAAGGTGCCACCCCCTGTCCCAATTAATTTCTCTCATTAATTTCTCTCTTATTCCACATAAGAAAACCCTTTTCTTGTGTGCCTCTCCTTGCTGGTATATGCCAAAAATTATGGACGGGGCACCCAAGAGTTGGGCGCCCCTTGACTTGCCCTGTTTGACCATTCCTTGTCTAGTATTTGACCTAGACAAGGAATCTTCTTTTTATATATATTTTGAATGAATTTTGGCTTGAAATTTTCATGGGTTACAGACATTTGAGAGAGATTTGAGGTTTGCATAAATCAATGAGAGAGAACCTCTGGGTGTTGAGATTTAATAGACACAAAACTGGGTATCTAGGTGAGAGCAAAGAGAAGAAGAAGAGGGTCTTCTTCTATAGTTGCTATGTTCATCTCTTCCCTTTCCTCTTCCTTTGATTTTCTAAGAGTGTCTCATATCTAAAACCTCTTCTCCTCTTTCTCCTCTTTAGAAGAGTCCAATCTAGAAGAAAGGAGGTATCTGATCAACCATCTAAGAAATATCAGCGTAGTACAAGTATACTATGCTGATTTCCAGCATCTAGATTTCTGATCATGATCGTGGACTCGTGTGGATGACTCCTAGAGGCCGGACATGTGTACGATTTGTAACTTCATCCTCAAGCTTGGATCAGCAAGTTAGAACATCTAACTCACTCAGGTAATAGATCTAATCTATTGATTTTTTTCAAATATGCATGAGGTGTACTGTAGATCTAGGTTGATGTGATCAACCTTTCCTTCTTATTTATTTTTGATTTTAGATTTAAATGCTATGCAATAATTATATAATATGATCTTAGATCTAGGGATTATCAAATATTTAAAATTAATTAGATTAATTTTGAGTCTTTCGCTGCTGATCTAGAAAAAGTTTCAAGATCAAGCCCTGAAACCCTAGATTTGGTTCCTTCAATTGGTATCAGAGCCAGGTTAATTATTATATGATTATTGATGCATGCATGGATTATTTTTGGATTAGATCTAATTAATAATCTGATATTTAAATCTAAAATTAAAATCTTAAATCATACGAACTGCTTTAAGGTTGTCCTGCTGTAAGGTTTATCCCTTACAATGCAAAGGTTGTCCTTGTTCGTATAGATCTAATATTATTCATAAATTTATTAGATATGATCTGATGTTATTTATAATTTATTTGATTTAAAAAAATTTTAAATCTAAAAATAAATTTTTAGATTGCATGGACTAATCTTATAAGGTTGTCCTACTGTAAGATTTACCCCTTACAATGAAAAGGTTGTTCTAGTATGTGCTGATCTAAAACTTTGATCATAAAATTTTAGATTAAATCTAAAAAATTTTATGATCTAATTAAAAATATTTTAATCTAATTTTAATCATCATAAATATATTAGATTTGATCTATGTTGACTTTTGATTGATTGATGTTGAAATTATTTTAATTACATGAACTTATTTTGATTAGATCTAAAGTAGTTTCATGCTGTTCTTATTTGCATATTGATTATGAATCAAACATGCAACTTGGTTGTTAGAACCATGCTGTAAAAATATTTTACAAATATGAAAATTATTTTTGAAAAGTCAAACCCCAATCCTCAGCCCAAAACTTAATTAAGAATTAAGAAGTTGTTTGATTAGGATCCAGAATTGTAAATTGAAGATCCTAAGACACGAATCATAACATATTGGGTTAAATGGCTTAGTGGGGATTAGGTCCATTAATTAGATTAGACCTAGGGTTAGATTAAAGAATGGACTTAATTAGATAATTGACTAAATCTAATCAATTATTATCTTAAATTAAGCCAAGGATTCTCTAGATCAATTACAATAGTTTTAGTTGGTCAAGTCCATGTTTTTAACGAGATCCAAGATGGACTTGATTCTTATCTACGCAGTCTAGCTTGAACTGTTAGGTTGATCTAATTGAAACTAATTAAACCAATTGGTGTCTAAGATAAACTAGACCGGTGGTTTTTAATTGGCAGTCCGCTTATCTAGCCATTTCTGATGGTGTCTAAGGCAAGCTTTGGCAGACCATTCCACTGATCGAACTTACCTAGCTTCTTGATGAAATTATATTTTGATTGGATCACTTGACTATCGAGCTGACCCATGTCGGTTAGGTAAATCAGTTTGACTGATTTAGGTTCTCCTAGACCAGCCTATTAATGGCTCCCTTAAGCTGACTTGGTGTAGTTAGTGGAAGGATCATGATAAGCTAGTTAATATGACCTACTCAGTTCTATAAATTAAATCCTTTGAAATTATTAGATTCGTAAAATGAAATAGTTATATGCTAACTAGATCATAGCCTTCCATTAAAGTGGATGATAATGGGTCCATCAGTTGGATAATCATTGGAGGCCTAAAGGCCTGGTGCTTATCGATTGATGGAATTATCATTAATTATATTATCTCTTGGATACATCTTTCTAAATGGTGGTCAGGTGGGCCAATCAAAGTTGGGCCTGATCATTAATTGATTGGAGGGCCAAGTATGGTTATGTTAGATATGTATGCCCTAGAAGCCAAATTGGCTGACACTTATAATGCACTTCTAAGGGCAAAATTATAATTTTGACTATAAATAATAAAATGAGTTATTTTCTATCACAGTGTATTTTGAAAGTGTCTGTGATACATCACTTGAGTTAATGGTAATGATAGTTTATATTTTCAAGATTTGAAAATTTAAGAAATAAATTTTTATTATTAACTCATAAAATGCTCCCGACCATAGGATCATCATAAGGATGCTGATTGATCCAAAAGATTGGTGTATGATCACTTCTTTAGGATAGATGAGTCTTAAATCTATTGTATAGAGATACCAGAGTGAGAGTACAGATACTCGTTAGAGAATGAGGGCACTGAGCGTGATCACCTTGAGCAGTCATGAGGAAGTTTATCTTCTCATCGATTACTGGCTCGAAGCTGCAGTGGTGTGTCTGGTTCTTTGACCCGAGGTGCATCGATAGTTCATCTTGAGGGTGTTATAGTTTGACTATACCATAACTCGATCTTCTAGCCACTCAAAACCCTGAGATGTATGTTGGCTATAGCATTTTCATTGTAGGAATTGGATTACACCAATAGGGGATCTACCTACCTCAGTAGGTGAGGAGTAGCCCTATGATGATCATGAGAATCAAGTCCATAAGTCCATAGCCATGGCAGAGTGAAATAATAGATAGAGTTTCTATTAGGTTTTTCACATTGGACTTGAATTGAATGATTAATTCATATGATGAAAATTAGGGTTTGACGGGATCACCTTAATCCCAATGCGATCGGGGCTCAAGATAGAGGAACTAAATCACATAGGTAACTACACTGAGAGGTTTGCTTTCAGTTCTGATAGATTGCCACCATATGCTGCTACGTGTCATTGCTGGATTTTGAGTGAAATTAGAATGATTTGGATGATCGATCAAACAAGTCGTCTGAATTAGAAAAGTTCTGATCCATCGGTAGGTATTTTGATAATGTCGATGATAGAGATCGTTACTTATCCCATTACCATATAGAATTGAACCTAATTGGATCACACAAATAAGAGTTTGGATCTAGATATATCATCAATTAGACTAATTCAGTTCAATTGATTTGAATAAAATTCAATTATGTCCAAGAAAATCATGCTAGCATACGATTGAGCCTAATGTTCTCCTTTAATAATCATTAAAGCTTGTCTCGATTGAGCCAAATGTATTTGGGCTCACTCAAAAACCTTTACTTGGTCTGACTAGAGCTTATCTAGATTAGAAAAGGGTTGTCTTAATTTATGAGATAAATTTGAGATAACACCTGCCATTTTTGGTCACCTACTAAATCTTATTTTTGGACATTGGTCAAATGTTGACCCTGGACACTTAGACATCTACTCATATGTCATGTGCCCATAGGAGAGTACCTGAGGCCTTGTCCCCTTCCTAAAATGCAGATAGAAAGAGGGCACATGCCTAGGGAGGCATGTGCCCCATGAGGATAAAAGATGGAGTCCCATACAGATAGGACTCCAAGTTGCTTCAGGGGATTTAACTCTGTGGCATCAAGAAGTCTTATTTGACCCCATCTTAGTGCCACCTAAGGAGGGTTTTTGAGGGTCTCTCATCTAATTAGATCAGATGATGTCATCCCTCTAATTAGATTTAGATCTGATTGCACAAAGGACCATGATTGGCTGGGATGATGTGGCACTGCTTAGCACAGCAGGGTCTATATAAATCCTGTCTGCGCCTGCCTTTAGCCCATGCCACAAAATTCTCTCCCTCCTTCTCCATGCCACCCTCTAGTCCTCTCTCTCCTCTCTATGCCCAAGAGGTTTTGGGCACGAGTAAGGTGCGATCCAAGCAAGTGAAAGGAACCAGGAAAGGAAGAAGGCAGCACTATTGCAAGAGACAACTACTGTTCTTCAAAAGAAATTTTGAAGACCTTCAAGATCAGATCTAGATCTAATTTTTGGAGGATTGATTGAGAAGTAGAAGATCTCCAGATCCTATTCGAGTGGATATCGGTAGAGGCCAGGCGCTTGCGTGGCTATATCCAGAACCTCAGGCAAACATCGAAATCGTCACAGGATAATTGGATTATCCAAAATAAAGGTATAATTAAATTAGATTTAATTTTTATTTTTATTATCAAATCAATAAGATTAGATCTGAGCAGTCTTAGATATGATTAGAATCTCAGAGGAAAAAGTTTTGAAACATCCTTCTTGATCCAATCAGATCTGAATGAACATGACCAAAAAAATAAGACTTTTCCCTTCAACTGGTATCAGAGCCAGGTTCCATAATTAATTAAATCTGATTTTAATATATTTTTGATCTAATAATTAGATGATTTCAGATGTCACATTAGATATGATTAGATCTAGAATTAAAAAATTAAAAATTAAATAATCAAGATCTAAGATATATGAGATTCATGACTAGACTAGGAATAGAATTATTCTATGTGTAGTCTAGCATGATCATAATTTTAATTTAATTAATTATAATTTATAAATTTATTTATTTATTATTTTCTAATATTTTAAATAATATAATTAAATATAAAAAATAAAAAATAAATTTATTTAATTTATTCATATAAGAAATGATAGATGCATGTTTAGACTATTTGTAGAATAGTTCTACAAAATTATCTAGAATAAATTTTAATTTCATATGATCAAATTTAAATCTTATTTTTTAGATATTTATGAAATAATTTAGATCTAAAAATATGCATGATATGATATATGAGATGTATGTAAAATATGTTTTTAGTTAGATCAATTTTTTATATATGTGATATTTAATGTAGATCTAACTAGTTTTATAGATTTATCATATTTTTGATTAAGATATTCTCCTTGGCCGTCTAGTCATAAGAATGAAGTAGGATTTAAAAACCCTCTCCTTTCATTCGATGGGATGTTCTTATGGTGTGTAGGGGTGCTGCACATTCATCCTTAATTAGAAATTAAAAACTTATTTTGTGCAAAATCCTAGACCCTGAAATCCTAAGATTGTATATACATGTTTTATTTATGAACCCTAAACTCAATTAAGAATTAAGATTATGAAATAGATTAGATCTGAAATTAAGAATTTTCAGATCTAAGAAATATTCATAAAATTCGGTTCGGACTTGGATAGCTCAATTAGGTCTAGCAATTGATCAAATCGAATCAAGAGTTGGTTAGGTGGGATCAAGAGTACTTAAATTGACTAGTCTAATAGGATTAAGTCTTGGTCAAGGTCGAGTCACATGAGTGTTCGATCAAGTTATGATCCAATTAGGCTCAGTGGTTAGAGTCTGGATTGTAGGCTAACCTGATTGATTTTGGCTCAATAATTTGGTGTCTAAGGTAAGTTTGGCAGATACGATCGACTGGTTTTTAATTGGAAGCTACTCAACTCGAATGCGTTCTTGTCAAGTTAATGGCATATCCCTTTCACCGATCTCACTTACCTAGCCATATTGATCAGCCTAGTCCTGATCTAAGGTGGCTAACAATATGAGCTAACCCATGCCACTAGGTTAGTAATAATGGTTATGGCTATATCAAGTCAAGTATAAAGAGACCTAAATCAAATCTTCCTAAGAAAAGATTAAGTCTAAGGTCTTCCACCATTGTAGATGTGTGGGCCCTTCCTGGGGTTGCTTATTCTCGACTGGTCACAGTGGTTTAGTTGAATCAAAAAGATGCAACCATGTCTATTAAGCATTGGATGCTACGGGCTGGAGGATGGATTAGGCTCAATATTCTAGATACGGTAAGAGATCCAATTAGAAATCCAATCTGTGGAAATAGTGGGTCTGACTTAACTAAGGAGTAGATCAATATTTCGGGCATGGTGAGATTCATGAATTAGAGATCAAGTCTGGGTGCACCATGATTAGAGAATCATTGGATAAGAGTTATTCACTCATTGGCTAATCCATCATCAATAACTATTAGGTGAGGTGATGAGTCAGTTGGTGGGACTGCACCACCCACTAGAAATCAATAATCATGGAGATTTTTGCATCTCTACAAAGGGAGTGTAGGGATCCCAAAAAATAGTGGAAGCTAATTTATTTAAAAATTAAATTCTTAAATAAATTGGTCAAGTCTTAATTACAAAATCTAACTAAAAATTTTGACTCTCTATAAAACAATGTCTGTGTCCAACCCACTAGCCTGTATCCTGGACACCCATAGACTGACCGGACCCAATTATAAGGATTGGCTCTAGAACATCAAAAGTATTTTGGGTTCCAAGAAGTTCACTCATGTATTGGACCAGGATCCCCACACCTTACCAGCTTGTCCGTCCGCTGAATAGAGAGCATCTCTTGACAAGTGAACGGATGAAGATAATAAGACCAGATACTATATATTGGGCTCAATGTCTGATGATCTTTAGCACCAACATGAAGATATCAAGAACTGCCTGCCAAATGTTCGCTCACCTATAAGAGTTGTTTGGTGAACAGAGTCACGTAGCCAAATATCAGATCACTAAATAACTATTTAAGGCTATAATGCATGATGGGCAGTCAGTCCAAGATCATTATCTGATGATGATCAAAGACTTGGAAAAGCTTAAGAAGCTTGGAGTGAAGTTAGACCAGGATCTGTAGAATGATATAATTCTACAATCTTTGACTGATGTATATGGACAGTTCATCATGAACTACCATATGCATAAACTTCAGAATACTCTGGCCGAGCTTATGAATATGCTAGTTACTGCTGAGCTTTCTATGAAAGGTTCTAAAAGCTCAGTACTTGCTATGGAATGGATTTCTTCCAAGAGAAAGTCTTTTGAAAAGAAGAAGAAATCTATGAAAATTAGAAGGTGGAAGGTGGAAAAAAAAGAAGGCAGAGCTGAAGAAGAAGGCCACTGACAAAGGAAAGTATTTTTATTATAATACTGACGATCACTGAAAGCGGAACTACCCTACATACCTGACCACCCTGAAGAATAAGAAGGAGACAGATCTTTCTAGAGGTATGCTCATTATTGAATCTAATCTTGTGGTTTCTTCTGCATCCAGTTGGGTGCTTGACTCTGGTTCTTGTGCTCTTTTGTGCACTTTCATATAGGATCTTAAGGATAGCAGAAGGCTGAGGGATGGTGAGATGATCCTATGCATCGAAAATGGAGCAAGAGTTGCTACTGTGGCCGTGGGAACCTACCCTCTTTGACTACCATCTCGCTTAGATTTAGTACTTAAGGATTGTTATTATGTGTCTGCTGCAAGTAGAAATTTGATTTCTATTTCATGTTTAGCACAAGAAGGCTATGTAATTAGTTTTCTTAAGGACCATTATAATATTCTTTATGAAAGAAATAAAATTACAAGTGGTTTCCTTATTAACGGTCTCTACCAGTTACATATTGATGTATCTATCTTTAATATCAAGAAAAATGTGAATGCCATAAGATCAAAATGACCTAGGGATAGTCCAAACGATAGGTATCTATGGCACCTAAGGCTAGGTCATATAGCAGAAGATAGGGTTAACAAATTCAAGAAAATTGGGTTATTAAGTCTGTTGACTTTCGAGTCATATCCAATTTGTGAATCATATCTTCATGGCAAAATGACTAAGCTCTCTTTTGTAGGACATGGGGAAAGGGCCACAGATCTACTTGCCCTAGTACATACTGATGTGTGTGGCCCATTAGATATGCCGGTTAGAGGTAACTTTGTCCACTTCATAATCTTTAGCGATGATTTATCTCGCTATGGGTATGTGGATCTTATGAGATACAAATCTAAAGTCTTTGAAAAGTTTAAGAAATTCGGACATGAAGTGGAAAAGCAAATTGGAAAATCCATTAAGATTCTTCGATCAGATCGAGGAGTGAATATCTTAGTCAAAAATTTCTGGACTATCTCAAGCAATATGGCATAGTCTCTCAATGGACTCCACCTGGAACACCTCAACTCAATGGAATTTCAGAATGGAGGAATCGAACCCTATTAGATATGGTCCGATCCATGATGAGCTTCACAAATCTTCCAAATTTTCTTTGGAAACATAGTCTGCTAACTGCTATATATTTATTGAATAGGGTTTTCTCTAAAACTGTATCTACCACACCATATAAGATATGGCATGGTAAAAAATTAAGTCCGAGTCATCTCAGAATTTAGGGTTATCCAGCTCATGTCAAAAGACGACAAGCGGACAAGTTAGACTATAGATCTTTTAGAGCTCGATTCATAGGATATCCTAAAGAGTCATTAGGACATTATTTCTATATTCTAGAAGACCACAACGTGAATGTGAGTCAGCATGTCATTTTTCTTGAAAAATAGTTTATTCAAGATGGTGGCATTGGAAAGTAGATCAAGCTCAAGGATAAAGTCTCCCAAGAGCAACAAGCTAAGGACCCTATCGAACCAAATCAGATTGAGCTAATACAATCACTGCCTCCTCTACCTTGTAGATTAGAAAGGGTTTTTATCCCCCTAAGAGGTACTTAGGTACTATTTCAGAGAAAGTTGAGAAAATATTCCTTCTATGTAATGGGGTTCATGATGATGATCCCAAAACCTATGACGAGGCAATATCAGATATCGACTCGGAGAAATAGTTAGAGGTAATGAAGTCAGAAATTGACTCGGTGCACTCAAATCAAGTCTGGACCTTTATAGATCCACCTAAAGGTATAGTACCTATTGGGTGTAAATGGATCTACAAGAGAAAGATTGGTGCAGTTGGGAATGTGGAGACACTCAAAGCTAGATTAGTGGCAAAAGGGTATAGTTAGCGTGAACGAATTGACTATTAGGATACCTTTTTGCCAGTAGCCATACTAAAATTCATCCATACATTGCTTGCTATTGCAGCCTATTTCGATTATGAAATATGGCAAATGGACATGAAAACAGCGTTCTTAAATGGATACCTTGAGGAAGATATCTAAATGGAACAGCCGCAAGGTTTCACATCAGTGATGCTGATCACAAAGTATGCAAGCTGCAAAGGTCCATATATGGACTTAAGCAAGCATCTCAAAGCTGGAATACTCATTTTAATGATGTGATCAAATTATTTGGTTTCATCAAGAACGAGGAGCCATGTATTTTCAAAAAGATCGGTGGGAGTGCTATTGTCTTTTTTGTACTATACATTGATGATATCCTCCTTATTGGAAATGATATTTCCATGTTGACCATAATTAAAATATGGTTATCTAAAAAATTCTCCATGAAAGACCTAGGAGAAGCATCCTTCATTCTAGGAATTAAGGTCTATAGAGATAGATCGAATAGGAAGCTTGGTCTTTCACAAAAGATGTACATAGAGGAAGTGCTAAAGAGGTTTAGCATGGAAAACTCCAAGAGGAGATTATACCCTTCAGACATGGCATTCATCTTTCCAAGAAAATGCATCCCAACACACCTGAGGAGACTGAACGCATGAGCAAGATCCCTTATGCTTCAATAATAGGGTGCCTCATGTATGCCATATTATGTACATGACCTAATATAGCCCATGCTGTGAGTGTCACAAGTAGATATCAGTCAAATCTAGGTGAAGAACACTGGACTTCTATGAAATGTATCCTTAAGTACTTGAGAAGAACTAAGGATATGATGTTGGTTTTTGGTAATGGAGAACTCCAAGTCTTGGGGTATACAGACTTGGATTTTATATCCAATATAGATGATCGAAAGTCAACATCTGGGAGTCTATTTATGTGTAATGGTGGTGCTATCAGTTGAATGAGTTTTAAGCAGACAGTGATAGCAGATTCCACCATGGAAGTAGAGTACATCCATCACAGCGTCAGAAGCTGCAAAAGAGGCATTTTGGTACAAGAAGTTCATCGTTGAGATCAAAGTAATGCCATCGGATGTCATTCCTCTGTACTACGATAATAATGGTGCCATAGCCCTTGCTAAGGAGCTGAGGTCTCATCAAAAATTCAAACACATTGAGCGGCGATACCACCTCATCCGCGATTACCTCGAAAAAGGTTACATCGAGGTCAAGAGAGTCGACTCAGTAGATAATGCCGTAGATCCACTTATAAAGCTATTGGGCTAATAGAAGATCGAAGCCCACCTTAAGAAGATTGGACATAGATTTGTAGCCAATTAGCTTTAGGTCAAGTCGGAGTTTGTTAGATATGTGTGCCCTAGAAGTCAGATTGGCTGACACTTGTAATACAATTCTAAGGGCAAAATCATAATTTTGACTATAAATAATAAAATAAATTATTTTCTATCATAGTGCATATTTGAAAGTGTCTGTGATACAATCCTTGAGTTAATGGTAATGATAGTTCATATTTTCAAAAGTTAAAAATTTAAGATATGAATTTTCATTATTAATTCATAAAATGCTTCCGACCATAGGATCATCATGAGGATGGTGATTGATCCAGAAGGTTGGTGTATGATCAATTCTTTAAGGTAGATGAGTCTTAAGTCTACGGTGTAGAGACATCGGAGTGAGAGTACAGGTACTCATTAGAAAATAAGGGCACTAAGCATGACCACCTCGAGCAGTCATGAGGAAGTCTACCTTCTCATCGATTACTGGCTCGAAGTTGCAGTGGTGTGTCTGATTCTTTGACTTGAGGTGCATCAGTAGTTCACCTTGAGGGTGTTATAGTTTGACTACACCATAACTTAATCTCCTAGCCATTTAGAATCTTAAGATGTATGTTGGCTATAGCATGCTCATCATAGGAATTGGATTGCACCAATAGGAGATCTATCTACCTCGGTAGATGAGGAGCAGCCCTAAGATGATCATGAGAATCAAGTCCATAAGCCCATGGCTATGATAGAGTGAAATAATAGAAAGAGTTTCTATTAGATTTTTTGCATTGGACTTGAATCGAATGATTAATTCATATGATGGAAATTAGGGTTTGACGAGATCACATTAACCCTAATCTGGTCGGGGCTCAAGATAGAGGAACTTAATCACATAGGTAATTGCACCAAGAGGTTAGCTTTTAGTTCTGATGGATTGCCACCATATGCTACTAGGTGTCACTGGTGGATTTTGGAAGCAATTAGAATGATTTGGATGATCGATCATCCTAGTTGTCTAAATCAGAAAAGATCTGATCCATTGGAAGGTATTTTGATGATGTCGATGATAGAGATCGGGACTTATCCCATTACCATACAAAACTGAACCTAACTGGATCACAAAAACAAGGGTTTGGATCTGGATATCATCAATTGGACTAACCCAGTTCAATTGATTTGAATAAGATTCAATTAGGTTCAAGGAAATGGTGCTAGCATAAGATTGAGCCTAATGTTCTCCTTTAATAATCATTAAAGCTTACCTCGACTAAGCCAAATGTGTTTGGGCTCACTCAGAAATCTTTACTTGGTCTGACTGAAGGTTGTCTAGATCACAAAAGGGTTGTCTTAATTTATGAGATAAACTTGAGACAACATTTACCATTTTTGGTCACCTGCTAAATCTTATTTTCGGACATTGGTCAAATATTGACCTTGGACACTTAGACATCTCCCCATGTATCATGCGCCCATAGGAGAGTACCTGGGGCCTTGTCCCCTTGCTAAAATGCAGACAAGAAGAGGGTGCACGGTTAGGGAGGCGTGCACCCCATGAGGATAAAAGATGGAGTCCCATATAGATGGGACTCCAGGTTGCTTCAAGGGATTAAACTCTATGGTGCCAAGAAGTCTTATTTGACCCAGTCTTGGCCCCACCTAAGGAGGGTTTTTGAGGGTCTCTCATATGATTAGATCAGATGATGTCATCCCACCAATCAGATTTAGATCTAATTGCACAAAGGGCCATAATTGGTCGGGATGATGTGGCACTACATGGCATAGCAGGGTTTATATAAACCCTATCTGTGCCTAGAATTTAATGCTTCTACCTTTAGCCCACACCACAAAGCTTCTCTCCCTCCTTCTCCATGCCACCTCTAGTTCTCTCTCTCCTCTCCATGCCCAAGTGGTTTTGGGCATGACTAAGGTGCGATCCAAGCAAGTGAAGGCGCCAGGAAAGGAAGAAGGCAGCACTGCTACAAGAGACAATGGCTGTTCTTCAAAAAAAATTTTGAAGACCTTCAAGATCAGATCTAGATCTAATTTTTGAAAGATTGATTAAGAAGATGAAGATCTCTAGATCCTGCCCGAGTGGATAATGGTAGAGGCCAGGCGTTTGCATGGCTACATCCAGAATCTTAAGCAAACATCGAGATCATCATAGGATAATTGAATTATCCAAAATAAAGGTATAATTAAATTAGATTTAATTTTTATTTTTATTATCAAATCAATAAGATTAGATCTGAGGAGTCTTAGATCTGATTAGGATCTTAGAGAAAAAATATTTGAAACATCCTTCTTGATTCAATCAGATCTGAACGAACCTGATCCAAAAAATAAGGCTTTTCCCTTCAAGTCATGCTAATGGTTGGACCTAATTGGACCCTTTTTTGAGAAGGCCAAAGCCAACTGATCAGGGATTGGGGCAAAATTTAATTACTAAAAATTATTTGAAGAAATATTTGATTATGAACCTATCCATAGATGTACATGGATGGGCCAACCAAAGTTGGGCTCATATGCAGTCTATGTAGATTCTAGTACCTACTAAGAAATTAGGATAATTCCTCGAATTAGAGGTAGAGGCTACCAATTCGAATAAAATAGTGAAAGAGCCTTTTGATTAAAGTTCAAATCTCTAGATTTAATGAATCAATTACTAATTAGGGTATGGTTTTTGTTTATGCTGATATGGATACTTTTCTATCGCTCCGATCATTATTGGACAATGATAAGTTGGTGGGACCCAACTTCGATAGCTTGTATCGAAAGTTAAAAATTATCTTGAAGCATGAACGCATCCTACATGTGATAACGGATGATGCAGCTGAGGAGCCAACTATAAATGCACGTAGAACTGTCAGAGATACTTATCAGAAGTGGCTCAGTGATCTAACCATGGTGCACTGCATTATGTTGGCTATGATGAGCGACGAGTTCAATCACAAATTTGAGATGGCTCAGCCAAAGGACATGCTTCAAGTGTTGGAGGATTCTTTTGATACACCCGATGATGTTGAGTGGCACAAGATTAGTTGTGCCATCTTCAATGCCAGAATACAGGACAGTGCCTCTATTACTAATCATGTATTGTATATGATCGAGCTGATAAAACGATTGAGCAAGCTTAGCTTTTCTTTGCATAAACAGCTTGGGAAGGATGTGATACTGAACTCCTTGCCCAAGTCTTTTCTCCCATTCCTTACTTATTTTAGCATGATAAAGCCTAAAGTAGACTACCATGGGTTACTAGGGTTGCTTCAGAACTTTGAGAAGGATCACCAACACCACAAGGAGTCGGTGAACTTAGTAGGAGGTTCATCTTCTCATTCTCGGCTCTTTAGAAAAGGAAAGAAGAACAAGAAGAAGAAAGCTAAGAAGGTGCAAGTTTAGGCTAGGACATCTATGTAGCGTCAGATCAAAAAAATTAAGTCCAACAAAAGTCAAGCTGACAGCTTCTTTTACAAGAAGCGGAAGCACTGGAGGAGGAACTGTCCTCAGTGCATTACCTTGCTGGACCTGAATAGGCAGAGGAAGAAGCAAGCTATTGCTGGACAAGATATTTATATGATAATTCCTTATAATTTTTCTATTTATGATATTACTGATTAGGTATTAGATACCGAAAGTCCTTATCATATTTGCAATTCATTGCAGGAGTTGCAGGTCAGTAGAAGACTCAAGCAAGGTGAAAGATTCCTGAATGTTGGAGATGGAAGACCAGTTCTAGTTCTAGCTTTAAAAACTTTGAAACTTATATTTGAATTTCATATTGTTGTTCTTAGTGATTATCATTTCTATCCTAGTTTTTTTTTAAATATCATTTCTGTAGGCCTTTTGGTCATGAATTATTATAAAATTTTAATAAAGAAACGAGTTTGTAATGTCATTGTGAATGGTGTTACTGCTTTCTATGGATAATTGAACAACGGTGCATACATGTTATCATAACCTATTAATATAGTCTATTCAACTGGCAAACATCCTAGATTAGATAATATAACAGATATCTACTTATGGCACTGTAGGCTAGGTCATATAAATAAGAATAGGATAAGTAGGTTGGCTTAAGAGGGTATCGTCAAACTTAGTGATTGTAAATCACTTCCAACCTGTGAACCCTATCTTCTTGGTAAAATGACCAAGTCACCTTTTACTAGAGAAGATGAGAGAGGTGGACCAATGAGCATAAGTGCCAGAGGTGGATATGTCTATTTCATCACTTTCACAGATGATCTATCCAGATATGGATATATCTATCTGATGAAACATAAGTCGGATTCTTTTAAAATTTTCAAACAATTTCGAAGTGAAGTAGAAAAATAATTGGAAAAAGTATTAAAACTCTTCGATCTAACCGAGGAGGGAAATACATTTTCAATGAGTTTCTCACATATCTAGGAGAGAATATGATTCTCTCCCAATGGACTCCTCCAGGAACACCATAGCATAATGGTGTATCTAAAAGGAGGAATCAAACTCTGTTAGATATGATCCGATCCATGATGGGTTTTGCCAGCTTTTCAATATCCCTCTAGGGGTATGTACTCGAATTGGCTTGCTATCTTATAAATAGGATTCCAAGTAAATCGATGGTTAAAACTCTATAAGAGATATGGACAGGACGTAAGCCAGCACTTTCGCACCTCACGATCTAGGGGTGCTTGACTTATATTAAAGATAAACATTGACCTAGGTCTGATAAGTGTGTATTTATAGGATACCCAAAAGAGACCAAAGGATACTATTGAAGGAAAAAACCTATTTGCCGAGTCAGGTTCGCTCAAATCTGATTTAACCAAGAGAAATATTTTAAAAAATTTTCTCTTAGATCTAAATTAAATTTGATATTTCTCAGATCTAATTTGATGAATCTAATAAAATAAAATAAAATAAAATAAATCAAATTTAATTTATAACTTATTCTTGGGTAATCTTATTACCCTATGATGATCATGCTGATTGCCTGAGGTTCTGGATATAGCCACGCAATCATCTGACCTCTACCAGTATCCACCCGGGTAGGATTTGAATATCTCCCCCTTCTCAATCTTTTCTTTAAAGATCAGATATGGATCTGATCTTGAAGGTCTTCAAAATAACTTTTGAAGATCTGATATCATCTCTTGCAGTAGTGTTGCCTTCTTCTTTTCTTGTCGCCTTTCTCTTACCTGGATTGCACCAAACTGAAGCCCAAAGCCCCTTGGGCGTGGCGAGGAGAGAGAGAGGACTAGAGGTAGGCATGGAGGAGAGAGGGAGATGGCTATGTGGCATGGGCAAAGGGAGAACCTCTCTAAACCTAGGCACAGATAGGATTTATATAAACCTTGCTGCACCATGCAGTGCCACATCATCTCGAGCAATCACGTTTTTTCATGCAATCATATCTAAATCTGATTGATGGAATGACATCACCTGATCCAATCAGATGAGAGCTCTCTCCAACATCCTTAGGTGGCGCCAAGATTGGTCAAAGTAGAATTTTAGGTGCCACCTAAGTTTATTCCATGAAGCAACCTGGAGTCCCATCTTATGGGACTCAAGGAGTCATTATCCTTGGGTGCACACCTCCATAGGCATGTGCCCCCTCCTTTCCTCTTTCTAGTAGGGGGACAAACTCCCATCTGCTCTCCTATAGGTGCATGACACATAGGCAGATGTCTAAGTGTCAAAGATCAGCGTTTGACCAAAGTCAAAAGACAAGAATTAGCAGGTGATGGAAAATGGCAGGTATTGTCTTAGATTAATCTCATAAATTAAGACAACCCTTTTTTGATATGGACAAGCTCCAGTCAAACTAGGTAAAGGTACCTAAGTAAGTCCAAACACATTTGGATTAGTTGAGATAATATTTAATGATTGTTGAAGGAGAATTTTAGGCTCAATCGTGTGCTAGCATAATTTGCTTGAATCTAATTGAATCTAATTCAAATCAATTGAACTAAGTTAGTCCAATCGATGATATCCAGATCCAAACTTTTATTTGTGTGACCCAGTCAGATTCAGTTTTGTATGATAATGAGATATGTCACGATCTCTATCATCGACATCATTGAAACACCTTCCAATGGATCAGAACTTTTCTGATTCAGACAACTAGAATGATCGATCATCCAAATCATTCTAATTACTCTCAAAATCCATCAGTGACACTTAGCAGTATATGGTGGCAACCTATTAGAACTAAAAATAAACCTCTCGGTGCAGTTACATGTATGATTAAGTTCTTCTATCTTGAGCTCCGATCAATTTAGGGTTAAGATGAACTCATCAAACCCTAATTTCTGTCATATGAATTAATCATTTGATTCAAGTCTGATGTGAAAACCTTAATAGAAACTCTTTCTATCATTTCACTCTGCCATGGCCATGGACTTATGGACTTGATTCTCATGATCATCATAGGGCTACTCCTTATCTACTGAGGTAGATAGATTCCTTCTTGGTGCAATCCAATTCCTATAATTAATATGCTATAGCCAACATACACCTTAGGATTCTAGATGTCTAGAAGATCGAGTCATGGTGTAGTCAAACTATAACACCCTTAAGGTGAACTGCCAATGCATCTCAGATCAAAGAATCAAACACACCACTCCAACTTCGAGCTAGTCATCGATGAGAAGGTTGACTTTCTAATGACTGCTCGAGGTGGTCACGCTCAGTGCCCTCATTCTCTAACGAGTATCTATACTCTCGCTCCAGTGCCTCTACAACGTAGAGTCAAGATATCTACTATAAAGAAGTGATTGTATACCAACCTTTCGAATCAATCACCATCCTCATTATGATCCTACGGTTAGAAGCATTTTATGAGTTAATAATGAAAATTCATGTTTTACATTTTTAACTCTTGAAAATAAGAATTATCATTGCCACTAACTTAGGGGATGTATCACAGACACTAAATATATATTATGATAGAAAATAATCTATTTTATTATTTATAATCAAAATTATAATTTTACCCTTAGAAGTGTATAACAAGTATCGGCCAATTCTAGCTTCTAGGGTACACATATCTAACAAACTCCCACTTGATCTAAAGCCAATTGGCTATAATTCTAAGTCCCATCTTTTCAAGATGAGCTTCGATCCTCTGCTGGCCCAACAACTTTGTATGTGAATCTATCGCATTGTCTACAAAGTCGACTCTCTTAACCTCAACGTAACCTTTCTCGAGATAATCATGGATGAGGTGGTATCACCGCTCGATGTGCACAGATTTTTGGTGAGACCTCGGCTCCTAAGCAGGGGCTATGGCACCATTATTGTCTTAGTATAGAGGAATGGCATCTGATGGCATAACTCCAATTTCTATGGCAAACTTCTTGTACGAAAATGTCTCCTTCGCAGCTTCTGACGTAGCGATGTATTCTGCTTCCATGGTAGAATCTGCTATCACTGCCTGCTTGAAACTCTTCCAATTGACAACAGCATCATTACACACAAATAGACTCCCAGATGTCGACTTTTGATCATCTACATCAGACATAAAATTCGAGTCTGTGTATTCCTGGACTTGGAGTTCTTCATTACCAAAAACCAAGAACATATTCTTAGTTCTTCTTAAGTACTTAAGGATACATTTCATAGAAGTCCAGTGTTGTTCACCTGGATTTGACTGATATCTACTCGTGACACTCACAGCATGGGCTATATCAGGTCGTGTACATAACATGGAATACATGAGGCTTTCTATTACTAAAGCATAAGGGATCTTGCTCATGCGTTCTATTTCCTCTGGTGTGCTAGTGCACATCTTCAGGGAGAGAGGAGTGCCATGTCTGAAGGGCACTAATCCCCTCAAAGAGTTTTCCATGCTAAACCTCTTTACCACTTCTTCTATATACATCTTTTGTGAAAGTCCTAGCACCCTATTCGGTCTATCTCTAAAGACCTTAATTCCTAGAGTAAAGGATGTTTCTCCTATCTCTTTCATGGAAAATTCTTTGGATAACCATATTTTAACGGTGGTCAATATGGGAATATCATTCCCAATAAAGAGGATATCATCCACGTACAATACGAGGAAGATAATAGCACTTCCACTGCTCTTTTTGAAGACACATGGTTCCTCCTCATTCTTGATGAAATCAAATAATTTGATCACACCATTAAAACGAGTATTCCAGCTCCGAGATGCTTGCTTAAGTCCATATATGGACCTTTGTAGCTTGCATACTTTGTGATCAGTATCACTGGATGTGAAACCCAATGGCTATTCCATATAGATATCTTTCTTAAGATATCCATTTAAGAATGTTGTTTTCACATCTATTTGCCATATTTCATAATCAAAAGAAGTTGCAATAGCAAGCAATGTGCGAATGGATTTTAGCATAGTTACTGGTAAAAAGGTATCTTGATAGTCAATGCCTTCACGCTGACTATAATCTTTTGCTACTAATCTAGCTTTGAATGTCTCTACATTCCCATCTGTACCAATCTTTCTCTTGTAGATCCATTTACACCCAATAGGTATTATACCTTTCGATGGATCTACCAAGGTCCAGACTTGGTTTGAGTGCATCGAGTCAATTTCTTACTTCATTATCTTTAACCATTTCTCAGAGTCCATATCCGATATTGCCTCATCATAGGTTTTGAGATCATCACCATGAACCCCATTACCTATGAGGATCATTTTCTCTACATCCTCTGAAATAGTACCTAAGTACCTCTCAGGGGGATGAAAAATCTTTTTCGATCTACGAGGTGGAGGAGGTAGTGATTGTATTGGCTCAACCTGATTTGATTTCATTTGGTCCTTAGCTCGTTGCTCTTGTGAGACTTTCTTCTTGAGCTTGATCTACTTTCCAATGCCACTATCTTGAATAAACTATTTTTCAAGAAAGATGGCATGTCAAGTCACAATCACATTGTGATCTTCTAAAATGTAGAAATAATATCCTAATGACTCTTTAGGATATCCTATAAATCAAGTTCTAAAGGACCTATAGTCTAACTTGTCTGCTTGCTGTCTTTTGATATGAGCCAGACAACCCCAAATTCTAAGATGACTCAGACTTGATTTCTTACCCTGCCATATTTTATATGGTGTGATAGAAACGATTTTAGAAGGAACCCTATTGAGTAAGTATATTCTAATTAACAGACTATGTCCCCAAAGAAAATCAGGAAGATCTATGAAGCTCATCATGGACTGGACCATATCTAATAGGATCCAATTCCTTTGTTCTGAAACCCCGTTGAGCTGAGGTGTTCAAGTTGGAGTCCATTGAGAGACTATGTCATTTTCTTTGAGATAGTCTAGGAATTTTCGACTAAGGTATTCACCTCCTCGATCCGATCGAAGAACCTTAATTAGTTTTTCAGTTTGCTTTTCTACTTCATGTCTGAATTTCTTGAACTTTTCAAAAGCTTCAGGCTTGTCTCATAAGATACACATACTCATACCGAAATAAATAATCGGTAAAGATTATGAAGTAGACAAAGTTGCCTCTAGCTGGCACATCAAATGGGCCGCATACAACAGTATGTACTAGGGCAAGAAGATCCATGGCCCTTTCCCCATGTCCTACAAAAGAGAGCTTAGTCATTTTGCCATTAAGACATGATTCATAAATTGGATATGACTCGGAAGTCAATGGATTCAATAGCCCATTTTTCTCCAATTTGTTAACCCTATCTTCTGCTATATGACCTAGTCTTAGGTGCCATAGATACTTATCGTTTGGACTATCATTAGATCATTTTGTTCTTATGGCATTCATATTTTGCTAGATATTAAAAATAGATACATCAATATGTAACTAGTAAAGACCGTTAATAAGGAAACCACTTGCCATTTTATTTCTTTCATAAACAATGTTATAATGGTCCTTAAGAAAACTAATTATATAGCCTTCTAGTGCTAAGCATGAAACAAAAATTAAATTCCTGCTTGCTGCAGGCACATAATAACAGTTCTTTAATACTAAGTCTAAACTAGATGGTAGTCGAAGAGGGTATGTTCCCATGGCCATAGCAGCAATCCTTGCTCCATTTCCAATGCATAGAATCATCTCACCATCCCTCAGCCTCCTGCTATCCTCAAGACTCTACATGGAATTGCACAAATGAGAATTAGAACCAGAGTCAAGCATCCAACTGAATGTCGAAGAAACTATAAGGTTAGACTCAATAACGAGCATACCTCCAGAAGGACCTGCCTCCTTCTTATTCTTCAAGGTGGCCAGGTAAGTAGGATAGTTTCACTTTCAGTGGCCGTCAGTGTTGCAATGGAAATATTTTCCTTTGTCAGTGGCCTTCTACCTTCTTTTTCTTTCCTCCTTCCATCTTTTGCCTTTTCACAGACTTCTTCTTCTTTTCAAAAAACTTTCTCTTAGAAGAAGTACGTTCCATAGCAAGCACTAAGCCTTTAGAACCTTTCATAGAAAGCTCAGCAGTAACCAACATGTTCATAAGCTCGGCCAGAGAATTTTGAAGTTTATGCATATGGTAGTTCATGATGAACTACCCATATGCATCAGTCAAAGATTATAGAATTATATCATTCTACAGATCCAGATCCAACTTCATACCGAGCTTCTCAAGCTCTTCTAAATCCTTGATCATCATCAAACAATGATCTCGGACTGACTGCCCATCATGCATTTTAGCCTTGAATAGTGATTTAGTGACTTGATACTTGGCCTGGCGACTCTATTCACCAAACATCTCTTGTAGGTGAGCCAATATTTAATGGATAGTCCTGATATCTTCATGTTGGCACTAAAGCTCATCAGACATCTAGCCTAACATGTAGTATCTGGCATTGTTATCTCCGTCCATCCACTTGTTAAGAGATGCTCCCTATTCAGCAGATGGACGAGCCGATAAGGTGGGGGGTCCCGATCCAATACATGAGTTAACTTCTCAGAATCCGAAATGATTTTGAAGTTTCGAAGCCAATCCTTATAATTAGGTTCGATCAGTCTATCGGTGTTTAGGATATGTGCTAGTGGATTGGATGCAGATATTTTTCTGTAGAGAGTCAAAGTTTTTAATTAGATATTGTAATTAAGACTTGACCAATTTATTTAGGAGTTTTATTTTTAAATAAATTAGCTCCTATAATTTTCTTGGATCCCTACACTCTCTTTGTAGAGATGCGAAAATCTACATAATTAATGATTTTTAGTCGGTGGTGCGATCCCACCAACTGACTAATCACCTCACCTAACAGTTATTGATGATGGGTTAGCCAATAAGTGAACAACTCTTGTTCAGTGATTCTTTAATCATAGTGCACCCAAACTTGGTCTCTAATTCATGAATCTCACCATGCCTGGAATATTAATCCACTCCTTAGTTAAGTCAGACCCACCATTTGCACAGTTTGGATTTCTAATTGGGTCTCTCACCATATCCAAAATATTGAGCCCAATTTATTCTCCAGCCCATAGCATTCAATGCCTAATAGACATGGTTGCATCTTTTTGGTGCAACTGAACCACTGTAACCAGTCGAGAATAATCAACCCCGGGAAGGGCCCATGCATCTATAATGGTAGAAGTATTAGATATGTGTTCCCTAGAAGTCAGAATTAGCTGACACTTATAATACACTTCTAAGGACAAAATTATAATTTTGACTATAAATAATAAAATGGATTATTTTCTATCACATATGTGTATTTAGTGTCTGTGATACATTCCTTGAGTTAATGGTAATGATAATTCTTATTTTCAAGAGTTGAAAATTTAAGACATGAATTTTATTTATTACTCAAAAAGACCTGTCCTAGGATCTTCATGAGGATTATGTTATTGATTCGAAGGTTGGTACAATGCTTCTCAATTATTCTGATTACGTAGAGACACCGAGGAGAGTACAGTACTCGTTAGAGAACAGGTACTTGAGCATTGACACCTTGATATTAAAAAATCTATCTCTCATCGATGACTACCGAACTGCATGGTTGTCGGTTCTGACCTGAGTGCATCGCATTACCTGAGGGTGTATAGTGAACTACACCATACTGATATCCAGCCATTCAGAATCCTAAGAATGTGCTATAGCAGTTCATTAGGAATTGGATGCACAAATAAATCTATCACCTCCCGGGAGAGGATATCTAATGATCAGAAAACAAGTCCATAGCCAGTTCCATGGTAGAGATGAAATAATAGAAAGAGTTTCTATTAAGATTTTCACATCGGACTTGAATCGAATGATTAAATCATATGATAAGAATTAGGGTTTGACGAGTTCACCTTAACCCCAATCTGATCAGGGCTCAAGATAGAAGAATTTAATCACACAAGTAGCTGCACTAAGAGGTTCATTTTCAATTTTGATGGGTTGCCACCATATACTGCTAGGTGTCACTAGTGAATTTTGGAAGCAATTAGAATGATTTAGATAATCGATCATTCAAGTTGTCTGAATCAAAAGAGTTCTGATACAACAAAAGAAGTTTTGATGATGTCGATGATGGAGATCATGACATATCCCATTATCATACAGAACTAAATCTAACTGGGTTATACAAACAAGTGTTTAGATCTGGATATCATCGATTGGACTAACCTAGTTCAATTAATTTGAATTAGATTCAAATTGGATCAGGTAATGTCATCCAACCAATCAGATTTAAATCTGATTGCACGAAGCATTGCGATTGGTCGGGATGATGCAGCACCACATGGTGCAGCAGGGTCTATAAATAAACCCTGTCTGCGCCCAACCTTAAGGAGAGTTCCTCTTAGCCCATGCCCCAATGCTACTCCTCTCTCTCCTCCATGCCATCTTTTGACCTCTCTCTCCTCTCCTCGCCCATGAATGTTGGGCTTCAATTTGGTGTGATCCAGGCAAGAAAAGGCTGATAAGAAAGGAAGAAGGCAACACTACTGTAGAGACAACTGCTGATCTTCAAAAGGAGTTTTGAAGATTCTCCAAATCAGATCTAGATTTAATTTTTGGAGAAAAAAAAGAGAAGAAGAAGATCTCTAGCTTCAGTCCGAGTGGATATTGATAGAGGTCAGGCGGTTGCATAGCTAGATCCAGAACCTCAGACAATCAGCAGGATCATCAACGAGTAATCGGATTACCCAATATCAAGGTAACATTAATTTAAATTTTATTTAATTTAATTTTTTTATTTATTAGATCATAAAATTAGATCTGAAAAATGTTAGATTTGATTTGGTTTTAAGAGGAAATTTTTAAAATATGTCTCTCGATCCAATCAGATTTGAACGAACCTAATCTGGGAAAATCTGATTTTCACCTTCAACTGGTATCAGAGCTAGGTTACATAAAATTTATTTAGATCTAATTTAATTTAATAAATTAGTAATTTTAGATATCACATGAGATATAATTAGATCTGAAATCAAAAAATTAAAAAATTAAAATTAATTAATCTAGATCTAAAATGTATGAGATACATAACTAGACTAAGAATAGAATTCTTCTATGTGTAGTTTAGTATAACCATAATTTTTATTTAATTAATTATGAATTTAATATCTATTTATTTATTATTTTTTAATCTTATAAATGTCATAATTAGATCTAAGAAAAGAAAATAAAATAAGTTTAATTTGTTCATATGAGATATGATAGTTGCATGTTTAGACTGGTTGTAAAATAGTTCTATAAAAGGTCTAGATTAAATTTTATTTGATGTGATCAAATTTAAATTTAGTTTTTTAGATGATTATGAGATAATTTAGATCTAAAAAATATGCATGATATGATGTATGCAAAACATATTTTAATTAGATTAATTTCTATATGAGATATATGCTTAGATCTAATTAGTTTTATAGATTAGTTGTATTTCTGATTAAGGCATTCCCCTTGGCCGTCCGGTCATAAGAATAAAGTAGAATTTAAAGACCCCCTCCTCTCATTCGATGGGATGTTCTTATGATGTGTAGGGGTGCTACGCATTCATCCTTAATCAGAAATTAAAAACTTACTTTCTGCAAAACCCTAGATCCTGAAATCCTAGGATCTTATTTACATGTTTTGTTTATGAACCCTAAACTTAACTAAGAATTAAGATTATGAAACATATTAGGTCTAAAATTAAGAATTTCATATCTAAGACATATTCATAATATTGGGTTTGGACTTGGGTAGCTCAATTAGGTCTAGCGATTGATCAACCGAATCAAGATTTGGTTAGATGGGATCAACATTGCTAAAATTGACCAGCCTAATAGGATTAAGTCTGAGTCAAGATCGAGTCACGTAAGTGATCGATCAAGCTAAGATCTAATTAGGCTCAGTGGTTAGAGTCTGGATTGTAGGCTAACCCAATTGGTTCTGGTTCAATAATTGTGTCTAAGATAAGTTTGGCAGATACGATCGATTGATTTTTAATTGAGAGCTACTCGACTCAAATGCGTTCTTGTCGAGTTAATGGCATATCCCTTCCACCGATCTCACTTACCTGATCATGTTTGTTGACTCAGTTCTGATCTGAGGTGGTCAATAATCCGAGCTAACCCATGCCACTAGGTTAGTCATATGTTATGACATGTCAAGTCTGATTAATGTGCTGATATCAAAATCTCCCTAAAATTAAGTTAAGATTTTCATAAGAGTGTTGCGGGCCTTGGGTATTGTTCTCGACTGGTTACAGGCAGTCACGGGAATGAACCTGTCTATTGGCATTGTGCTATAGCTGGAGTGATTGGGCTTATATTTCGGATATAGTGGAGACCCAATTAGGATTCATCTGTATAAATGGTGGTCTGACTTAACTAAGGAGTGGATCAATATTTTGGACATGATGAGATTCATCAATTAGAGATCAAGTTTGGGTGCATCATGATTAGAAAATCATTGAGCAGGAGTTGTTCACTTATTGGCTAATCCATCACCAATAACTGTTAGGTGAGGTGATGAGTCAGTTGGTGGGACCACACCACCCACTAGAAATCAGTAATCATGGAGATTTTTGCATCTCTACAGAGGGAGTGTAGGGATCTAAGAAAATAGTGAGAGCTAATTTATTTAGAAATAAAATCTCTAAATAAATTGGTTATGTCTTAATTATAATATTTAACTAAAAATTTTGACTCTCTATAGAAAAATATCTGCATTCAACCCATTAGTGCGTATCCTGAACACCCATAGACTGACTGGACCAAATTATAAGGATTGGCTTCGAAACTTCAAAATTATTTTGGGTTTCGAGTAGTTAACTCATGTACTGGACCAGGATCCTCCTACCTTACCAGCTCGTCCATTCGCTGAGCAGTGTGTGTCTCTGGATAAATGGACGAATGAAGATAACAAGGCCAGATACTACATGTTGTGCTTGATCTCTAATGAACTTCAGTGCCAACATGAAGATATCAGGACTGCTCGCCAAATGTTGGCTCACCTACAGAAGATGTTTGGTGAATAGAGTCGCATAGCCAAGTATCAAGTCACTAAATGACTATTCAAGGCTAAGATGCGTGATGGGCAGTCAGTCCAAGATCATTGTCTGATGATGATCAAGGACTTCGAAGAGCTTGAGAAGCTCGGAGTGAGGTTGGACATGGACTTGCAGAACGATATAATTCTGCAATTCTTAACTGATGCGTATGGGCAGTTCATCATGATCTATATGCATAAACTTCAAAATTCCTTAGCTGAACTTATGAACATGCTGATTACTGCTGAGATTTTCGTGAAAGGTTCGAAAGACTTAGTGCTTGCTATGGAATGGACTTCTTCCAAGAGAAAGTCTTTTGGAAAGAAGAAGAAGTCTGCAAAAAAGTAGAAGGTGGAAGGAGGAAAGAAGAGAAAGACAGAGCTGAAGAAGAAGGCTGCTGACAAAGAAAAGTATTTCCATTGCAACAACGATGACCACTAGAAACAAAACTGCCCTACTTATCTGGCCACCCTAAAGAAGAAGGAGGCAGATCCTTTTGGAGGTATGCTCGTTATTGAGTCTAACCTTATGATTTCTTCTACATACAGTTGGATGCTTGACTCTAGTTCTAGTGCTTACTTATGCACTTCCATGCAGGGTCTTAAGGATAGCAGGAGGCTGAGGGATGGTGAGATGATCCTGTGCATCAAAAATGGATCAAGAATTGCTGTTGTGGTCGTGGGAACATATCCTCTTCAACTACCATCTGATTTAGGCTTAGTGTTAAAAGACTGTTATTATGTGCCTACAGCAATCAGGAATTTGATTTTTATTTCTTGCGTTGCATTAGAAGGCTATGTAATTAGTTTTCTTAAGGACCATTGTAACATTCTTTATGAAAGAAATAAAATTGCAAGTGATTTCCTTATTAACGGTCTTTATCAGTTACATGTTGATGTATCTGCTTTTAATTGTGAGCAAAATATGAATCCCATAAAATCAAAATGAGCTAGGGATAGTCCGAACGATAGGTATCTATGGCACCTAAGGCTAGGTCATATAGCAGATGATAGGATTAACCAATTGGAGAAAAATGGGCTATTGAGTCCGTTGACTTCTGAGTCATATCCAATTTGTGAATCTTGTCTTCATGGTAAAATGACTAAACTCCCTTTTATAGGATATGCGGAAAGGGCCACGGATCTTCTTACCTTAGTACATACTGATGTGTGTGGCCCATTTGATGTGCCGGCTAGAGATAACTTTTGAAGGAAAATCCAGATTTTCCGAATCAGGCTCGTTCAGATCTGATCAGAATAAGAGATATATTTTAAATTTTTTCTCTTTGATCTAGATCAAATCTAGGATGTTTCAGATCTGATTTTTATTATTTTAATAATTAAAATAAAATTAGATAAATTAAATCAATTTTAATTTACCTTGAAGTGGGTAATCCTATTATCCGATGATGATCCTGTGAGCAGCGGAAGGTTCTGGATCTAGCCACGCAAGTGCCTGGCCTCTACTAGTGTCCACTAAGGCTAGATCAGGAGATCCTCTTCTTCTCTATCACGTCTCCAAAAATCAGATCTGGATCTGATCTGGAGGATCTTCGAAACACCTTTTGGAGATCAGCAGTCATCCTTTGTAGCAGCGCAGCCTTCTAGCTTTCAATCATCTTTCTCTCGTCTAGATTGCACCAACCAAGAATCCAAACCTCTTTGGACGTGGACAGGAGAGGGAGAAGGTGCTTTGGCATGGAGAGGAGAGGAGAAGCAGCATTCAGGCGTGGAGAATTGTGATGCTCTTTGAGTTGGGCGTAGGGTCTTATTTATAGACTAAGCATGATCCAACTCCTTTTCTTCCCAACCAATCACAATCCTTTATGAAATCTGATCTAAATTTAATTGGTGGGAATAGAGTCCCCTGGATTCCTTCTTAGATGGCACCTAAGACCAGTCAAAGTTGGTTCTTAGGAGAACTCTAATCGGAATCCAAAAAGGAGATGGAGTCTCTATCCAATAGGGACTCCTGGGCCCCTCCAGCTTGGGCACACGCCAAGGGTGGCATGCGCCCTCCTTCTTGCTAGGTTCTAGCAGGGGAACAAGCCCCCACCATCCCTCCACTAGGTGTGTGACACATGGACAAAAGTCAAAGTATCAATGGTCAATATTTGACCAGTCAAAGGTTAACTTTTGACCAAAGTCAAAGGACGAGAAATGGCAGATGACCAAAAATGGCAGGTAATGTCTTACAAAATAAGACAACCTTTTTTGACTTGGACAAGCTCCAGTCAGACAAAGTGAAGGCCTCTAAATGAGCACAAACTCCTTTGACTCAGTCAGAACAACTATTTATGATAGTAAAAGAAGAACGTTAGGTTTAATCGAGTGCTAGCATGATTTCCTTGAACCTAATTGAATCTCATTCAGATCAATTGAACTAGATTGGTTCAATTGATGATCACCAGATTCAAATCCTTGTTTGTGTGACCCAGTTAGGTTCAGTTTTGTATGGTAATGGGATATGTCATGATCTCTATCATCGACATCATCAAAAACTCCATTCGATGGATCAGAACTCTTCTGATTCGAATAGCTAGAATGATCGATCATCTAAATCATTCTAATTGCTTCCAAAATCCACCAGTGACACCTAGCAGTATATGGTAGCAACCCATCAGAGCTTAATGCGAACCTCTTGGTGTAGCTACCTATGTGATTAAGTTCTTCTATCTTGAGCCCCCGATCAGATTAGGGTTAAGGTGAACTCGTCAAACCCTAGTCTCTGTCATATGATGTAATCATTCGATTTCAAGTCCAATGTGAAAACCTAAATAGAAACTCTTTCTATTATTTCACTCTGCCATGGCCATGGGCTTCTAGACTTGATTCTCATGATCATCATAGGGCTGCTCCTCTACCACTGAGGTAGATAGATTTCATTTTGATGCTATCCAGTTCCTACAATGAACATGCTATAGCGAACATACACCTTAGGGTTCCATATGGCAAGGAGACTGAGTAATGGTATAGTCAAACTATAACACCCTCAGGGTGAACTGCCGATGCACCTTAGGTCAAAAAATCAGACATACTACTGCAGCATCGAGTCAGTCATTGACGAGAAGGTAGACTCCCTAATGACTACTCGAGATGGTCACGCTCAGTGCCCTTGTTCTCTGACGAGTATCTATACTCTTGCTCTGGTGTCTCCACACCGTAGACTCAAGACTCATCTACTAAAGAAAAGTGATTGTACACCAACCTTCCAGATCAATCACCATCCTCGTGATGATCCTATGGTCGGGAGCATTTTATGTGTTAATAATGATTATTCATGTCTTAAATTTTCAACTCTTGAAAATATGAATTATCATTACCATTAACTCAAAGGATGTATCACAGACACTAAATACACATATGTGATAGAAAATAACCCATTTTATTGATTATAGTTAAAATTATTATTTTGCCCCTAGAAGTGTATTACAAGTGTCAGCCAATTTTAGCTTCTGGGGCATATATATCTAACAATATCCCACTTGTCCTAAAGCCAATTGGCTACAAGTCTAACTCCTATTTTCTCAAGGTGGGCTTCAATCTTCTGCTAGCCCAACGGCTTTGTAAGTGGGTCTGCCATATTATCTACGGAGTTGACTCTCTTGACATCGACATAACCCTTCTCGAGGTAATCGCGGATGAGGTGGTATCACCGCTCAATGTGCTTGGATTTCTGGTGGGACCTCGGCTCTTTAGCAAGGGCTATGGCGCCATTATTATTACAGCACAAAGGAATGGCATCTAATGGCATTACTCCAATTTCTGCAGCAAACTTTTTGCACCAAAATGCTTCCTTCACAGCCTCTGATGCAGCGATATATTCTACTTCCATGGTGGAATCTGCTATCACCGTTTGCTTGGATCTCTTCTACCTGACAGCACCACCATTGCACACAAACAGACTCCCAGATGTCGACTTTCGATCATTTACATCGGACATAAAATCTGAGTCTGTGTATCCATGGACTTGGAGTTCTCCGTTACCAAAGACCAACATCATATCCTTAGTTCTTCTTAAGTACTTAAGGATATATTTCATAGAAGTCCAATGTTCTTCACCTGGATTTGACTGATATCTGCTTGTGACACTCACAGCATGGGCTATATCAGATGTGCACATAGCATGGCATACATGAGGCTCCCTATTGCAGAAGCATAAAGGATCTTGCTCATACATTCTATTTCCTCAAGTGTGCTAGGGCACATCTTCTTAGAAAGATGAATACCATGTCTGAAGGGTATTATTCCCCTCTTAGAGTTTTCCATACTAAACCTCTTTAGTACTTCTTCTATGTACATCTTCTGTGAAAGTTCTAGCATCCTTATTCGGGTCTATCCCTATAGACCTTAATTTCTAGAATAAAGGATGCTTCACCTAGGTTTTCATGGAGAATTCTTGGACAACCATAATTGACTGTTGTCATCATGGGAATATTCATTCCAATAAGGAGGATGTCATCCACGTACAATGCGAGGAAGAACAAGCAGCGCTCCC
>QRFJ01002592.1:0-53801 GCA_006176705.1 Cocos nucifera | reverse complement strand
TTGTTATCATGAACTAAATTTTATTTTACTAAGGCTAAGGTGTAGCCACTCTTTTGATGCAATATTCAGTATGATTTATTTTTAAATTTTATTCATGAGGAGTATATAAATCTGATCTTAATGCTTTTAGATTACTGGCCATCTTCTAATTGATCTGATGAACATAGATGTTACGGACCAAGTACATCTATGTTAATGCTTCTTGATTATATACCTTGTATTATGAATCAAATTAGAATTCATATGCATGCGGAAATTTTAGTGCGCTTTGGACGCAGCGTATTTTAATTAGAGGGTTTCACAAAACCTAATGCATTAATATTTATTTAAATTACACCTTGGACCAAAGGGTAATTAATAAATATTAATAGATTTGCTATGCCTGGACCAAAGGGTAGTGAATAAATTAGGAGACTCCACCGTCACATGAAATAAAATTAATCTAAAAACCTGAATATTCGTATTGATTGAGTTGGTGAACCGATTGCCTTAGTAATCCATTGCTCTTGAATTTAAAACCTCAATAATTTACACTCTCTCTATTTAATAAAAAAAAAATTTAATTATTTTAATTATTTTTTTTAATTTTTTTTTATTCTCATAAATCGATCTTCTAAATAAAGCATAGGAAAGAGCTTTTCAGTACTTATTTTCCAATCCTCTAGGGACGATACTCTACTCATTCACTTTATTACTTGATCGACTGGTGCACTTGCCATAGCTATAAATTAGCACGCATCAAGTTTTTGGCGCCGTTGCCGGGGATTGAGTTTAAAACAATATTGAAATTTTGATCCTAGCTTTACTTTAGAAATTTATTTTTAATTTTTATTATTTAAAAAAAAAAAAAAAATTGTTGTTCATTGCATGACACGTACTGGACATAGTAACTTACTACCTTTAGATCCAGAAATTGAAAGAACTATTAGAAGATTACAAGCAAGAGAGAAACATGGCAGCTGAAGATCCTAACGACATCAATCTAGGATTGGATATGGCGACTGAAGGACAGCATGAAGCTATTCGACCAGTACATCGATCATTAAATGATTATATTCACACCATCTGTAGCCGATGCAGCTTCGAGCATCAGGAGACCGCCTGTACGAGCAAACAACTTCGAAATAAAATCGGCGATGATCCAGATGATTCAATCAACTGTCCAATTCAGTGGACACGTGCATGATGATCCGAATGCCCATATTTCTAATTTTCTTGAACTTTGCGATACTTTTAAAATTAATGGGGTGTCGGATGATGCTATTAGATTAAGGTTATTTCCTTTCTCTTTACGGGATAAAGCTAAAAATTGGCTTCATTCTCTTCCGGCAGGTTCTATCACAACTTGGGATGTCCTAGCCCAAAAATTTTTAGCCAAGTACTTTCCACCTTCCAAGACTGCTAAGATGCGCAACGATATCACTTCCTTTATGCAGATGGACATGGAGACACTATATGAGGCTTGGGAACGTTTCAAGGAATTATTGAGGAGATGTCCACATCATCAACTACCCGTATGGCTTCAGGTACAAACTTTCTATAATGGTTTATCTCCTACTAATCGTTCTATGATTGATGCAGCAGCAGGAGGAACCATTAACCGAAAAATGGAGGAAGAAGCATTCGATCTAATCGATGAGATGGCATCAAATAGCTATCAATGGCAGACAGAGCGCATGATGCCAAAAAGACTAGCAGCTGTGCAGGGAGTAGATTGCGTGCCAACCTTACTAGCTGAAATTGCAGCCCTTCAGAGCCGAAGTCAACAACTTAAAGGGAACAGCTATGCATGTTCAGAGCATTACTTGTGATCTGTGTGGAGGAGGACATGATACGAATAATTGCCAGACAGGTAATCCTTTTGCTAAAACAACTGAAACAGCTAATTATATTGGTAATTTTTTCAGGCCGCAACAAAACAATCCCTACTCCAACACATACAATCAAGGGTGGAGACAGCATCCAAATTTCTCATGGAGCAATCAAAATGCAGCACAACAACCACCCCCGGGATTCCAAGTACCTGAAAAGAAGTCCTAACATGGAAGAGCTAATGGTCAAATTCATACAAAACCAAGAAGCAACTTTAAAAAATTTGGAAGTCAAACTTAGGCAGGACCAAACAGCAGCAATTCGAAACTTGGAGATGCAAATAGGTCAAATGGCTAAGATAATCTCCGAGAGACCTCAAGGATCCTTGCCAAGCAATACGGAGACAAATCCAAGGGAGCAAGTCAATGCTATCACCCTAAGAAGTGGTACAAAGCTGGAGGAGCCACATCAGAAGAATGAGACTGAAGAGCCAACTACAAATAAAGAACCATCAACTCAAACTCGTCAGTCACCAAAACAACCAGCAGATGGATGGTCTCCAGGTATACGGTTTGCTGATCCAAATGTGAAGCCCTACGTGCCGCCACTACCATTCCCAGAAGAGACAAATACAGCATCCAGATAAGGAATTTTCTAACTTTTTCAAAATTTTAAAGAATTTACATATTAATATTCCTTTTGTAGATGCTATTACTCAAATGCCCAGGTATGCCAAGTTTCTCAAAGAAATCTTAACAAATAAGAAAAAGCTGAAAGGAGCATGAGAGAATAAATTTGAATGAAGAATGCTCAGCAATACTTCAAAATAAATTACCACAGAAGCTAAAAGATCCAGGGAGTTTTACTATCCCTTGCATTATTGGTGATTGTAGTTTTGATAAAGTTTTATGTGATTTAGGAGCAAGCATTAATCTCATGCCTTTTTCTATTTTCAAAAAGCTGGGTCTAGGAGAACCAAAGCCTACCACTATTACTCTTCAATTAGCCGACAGATCCATTAAATATCCAAGAGGTATAGTGGAGGATGTCTTGGTAAAGGTAAACAAGTTTATTTTCCCTGTTGATTTTATTGTTCTTGATATGGAAGAAGATTATGATGTACCCCTTATTTTAGGGAGACCCTTTTTAGCTACTGGAGGAGCTTTAATAGATATTCAACAAGGAAAATTAATTCTTAGAGTCCAAGATGAACAAGTTACTTTTAATGTTTTTAAAGATATTAAACATCCTGATAATCAAACTTGTTTTCTAATTGACATTATTGACAATCCATTATATGAGAATTCTGTAGAAAATAAGTTTGAGACTATAAAAGCAAGCAATGTCAAATTGAAAGAGGATTCGATCAAACATGAAAGTATTCCAATTGAAGTGGCACCAGATTGATCCACTTTAGAATTCAAAGAAAGTCAAGCTGAAGACTATAAATCAGAACTACTAGATAGGTTGTTTCTTTTCTTTTTAGTTTGGATCATTTTTTTTTTTTTTTTTTAGTAATTTGTTGTTGCACTTTTACTGCTCTGGTGTATATTTTCAATTTTACAGAAAAATCAATGAGAACTCAAGCAAAATTTCAAAGCTCCAAAGAACCAGATTGAAGCCAAATCAGGTGTATTCTTTCCTATCCTTTATTACATCCTTTATTTTTCTTTCTCCTTTTAAAATAATATAGAATAATATAAAAAATAAAAAATTAAATAAAAAAAAAAAAAAAATCATGTGTCAAGAAGAAAATCTTGAGCAAAGATAAACTGGATAAGTGATAAAAGATAGAATTATTTGCTAATGAATGTAATGAGTTAAAGAAGTAGATTAGTTGGTCAACTTTTAAGCAGCCTACTTAGGTCATTAAAAGATTATTAGCACTTTTTATTGCACATGCACACTAACAAGGCAAAGTAGGTATTGATTATAAGGCCAACTGAAGGATTCAATTATCACTGAAAATTGGTAATTAATATACATTCTAATCAAAGAAACTTGAATTTAAGGAAAGAGCTACCTGCCTATAAATAAAGTGCAAAAGACAGAGTATATGTGGATTGCCCAAAGCCTAGTAACTGGGTCTCTGCACCTAGGTCAAGTGTGGAAATTCACGTAAAACGGTAAAGGGAAAGGCCAGGATGCTCAGCACAGTAAAAAAAAAAAAAAAAAAAAAAAAAAAAAAAAAGGCAGTGTGAAAGCTACCTTAATTCATGAGTATAAAATTGAGAATGTATAGAAAATTGACCAAAATAAGTGATAAGAGAGGATACTTTTGTTCTTTCTAAGTTTAATACTGAAATGCTAAAGTTAGTCATCACGAACATAAGTGCTATAGATCTTTGATGTACTCTAAGAAAGTTTTTAATTGTATTGACTAAAAAATTTGCTTCCGAAGCTCAATGCTTAGTTAGCAATATTTTCTAAACTTTTTGATCTTTAATCCAAGATTTTATCTCTGTGATAAATAATTTTATTAAAATATGGTATTAAATAAAACATTGCTAAGGGACTAGCAATGAATAAGTTGGGGGGTGTGATAAGTAGTAAAAATATACTAATAAAAGTATTAAATTATAAAATAAATTAAAATATTTTATTAAAAATTGATACTTTTATTAATCTTATGTAGGAAAGAAGGCTACCAATGTGAAGATCTCATTTTTCTGATTCAGATGAAATAAATTTCAGGCAAAACGGACTTCAAACGAGCCCAGAATCGAATTTCAAAAAAAAAAAAAAAAAAAAACCGCTGACGCAACGCTGACGTCAGGATGACGTCAGCATTTTTCGCGGCGTACGGTGGACCAACCGAAGGGTATTTCAGGAATTTCACAGACGGAGGCGCGCTCTGATTGGTTGAAGAACGCGGCGGTCCACGCAACACCGGGCTCGCGCACGGTCCACGGAGGGCAATTTGGGAATTCTGGCTGATCCAACGGGCGGTTTTCACTGAATCTTGATCGGACGGACGAGAAGAAGGCGCTGATGGACGGCATCCGCAGCTCCCGGTCGAGATCCAACGGCCGAGATTCATCCCGACTGAAACTAAAGGTCTGAAGGCTGATTTCAACGAGATCGGACGGCCCAGATTCAATCCATTGGATGATCCAACGGCTGATATTAAATCCGACTTGATCTGGGTTATTTTAATGGGTTTTTGAGTGGTTTTTGGACCGTTTGATCAACATCGCACGGCCAGAATTATTCAGATCATAGTTTGAATTGTTTTAGGAGTCTAAAATCGAGTTTTGGATGGATTTTGGAGACTTCATCTATAAAAAGCCCTGTTGCCGTGAGAAAAAAAAAAAAAAAAAGGAAAAAAGAGAAAATCAGTGAGAAAAAGAAAAAAGGGAAGAAAGGAGAATCAGAGAGAAAACAGAGAGAGACGGGAAGAAGGAAAAGAAAGAAAGAGAGAGAGGAAGAAAGAGAGAGAAGATATCAAGGAGCCTCTTCTTCTTCACCAAGTTCTCCGCATCAAGAGCAACAGATAATCAATTTCAGCAATCAAACAGTCTAATTTCTTCATGCTTTTTATTTTATTTACTGTTTTTAAATTTGTTATCATGAACTAAATTTTATTTTACTAAGGCTAAGGTGTAGCCACTCTTTTGATGCAATATTCAGTATAATTTATTTTTAAATTTTATTCATGAGGAGTATATAAATCTGATCTTAATGCTTTTAGATTACTGGCCATCTTCTAATTGATCTGATGAACATAGATGTTACGGACCAAGTACATCTATGTTAATGCTTCTTGATTATATACCTTGTATTATGAATCAAATTAGAATTCATATGCATGCGGAAATTTTAGTGCGCTTTGGACGCAGCGTATTTTAATTAGAGGGTTTCACAAAACCTAATGCATTAATATTTATTTAAATTACACTTGGATCAAAGGGTAATTAATAAATATTAATAGATTTGCTATGCCTGGACCAAAGGGTAGTGAATAAATTAGGAGACTCCACCGTCACATGAAATAAAATTAATCTAAAAACCTGAATATCGTATTGATTGAGTTGGTGAACCGATTGCCTTAGTAATCCATTGCTCTTGAATTTAAAACCTCAATAATTTACACTCTCTCTATTTAATAAAAAAAAAATTTAATTATTTTAATTATTTTAATTATTTTTTTTTAATTTTTTTTTATTCTCATAAATCGATCTTCTAAATAAAGCATAGGAAAGAGCTTTTCAGTACTTGTTTTCCAATCCTCTAGGGACGATACTCTACTCATTCACTTTATTACTTGATCGACTGGTGCACTTGCCATAGCTATAAATTAGCACGCATCAGTCCTTCTGGAGGTATGCTCATTATTGAGTCTAACCTTACGGTTTCTTCTGCATCAAGTTGGGTGCTTGACTTTGGTTCTAGTGCTCATCTGTGCACTTCTATGCCGGGTCTTGAGGATAGCAGGAGGCTGAGGGATGGAGACATGATCCTACGCGTCGGTAATGGAGCAAGAGTTGCTGCAGTAGCCATGGGAACATACCCTCTGCGATTACCATCTGGTTTAGACTTAGTTTTAAAAGACTGTTATTATGTGCCTGCAGCTAGCAGGAATTTGATTTCTGTTTCATGCTTAGCACAAGAAGGTTATGTGATCACCTTCTTTAAGGACCATTGTAACATTCTTTATGAAAGAAATAAAATTGCAAATGGTTTCCTTGTTAATGGTCTTTATCAGTTGCATATTGATGTACCTATTTTAACTATCGAGCAAAACGTGAATGCCAAACGACCTAGGGATAGTCCAAACGACAGATATCTATGGCACCTGAGATTAGGTCATATAGCAGAAGATAGGATTAACAAATTGGAGAAAAATGGGCTATTGAGTCCATTGACTTTTGAGTCATATCCAACTTGTGAATCTTGTCTTCAAGGCAAAATGACTAAACTCCCTTTTGTTGGACATGGGGAGAGGGCCACAGATCTCCTTGCCCTAGTACATACTGATGTGTGCGGCCCATTCGATGTGCCGGCTAGAGGCAATTTTGTCTACTTCATTACCTTTACCGATGATCTGTCTAGGTATGGGTATGTGTATCTTATGAGACACAAGTCTGAAGCCTTTGAAAAGTTCAAAGAATTCAGACATGAAGTAGAAAAACAAACTGGAAAACCCATTAAGGTTCTTCGATCAGATCGAGGAGGTGAATACCTTAGCCGGGAATTCCTAGACTATCTTAAGGAAAATGGCATAGTCTCTCAATGGACTCCACCAGGAACACCTCAACTCAACGGGGTTTCAGAACGGAGAAATCGGACTCTATTGGATATGGTTCGATCCATGATGAGCTTCACAGACCTCCCAGATTTTCTTTGGGGACATTCATTATTAACTTCAATCTATTTACTGAATAGGGTTCCCTCTAAAACCGTTCCTACCACACCGTATGAGATATGGCACGGTAAGAAACCAAGTCTGAGTCATCTCAGAATTTGGGGTTGTCCGGCTTCATGTCAAAAGACAACAAGCGGACAAGTTAGAGTTTAGGTCCTTTAGAGCTCGATTCATAGGATATCCTAAAGAGTCATTAGGATACTATTTCTACATTCCAGAAGACCACAATGTGATTGTGAGTCGACATGCCATATTTCTTGAAAAATAGTTTATTCAAGATAGTGGCATTGGAAAGCAGATTAAGCTTGATGAGAAAGTCTCACAAGCAGAACGAGCTAAGGACCAAGTGGAACCAAATCAGGTTGAGCCAATAAGAACACTACCTCCTCCACCTCGTAGATCGGAAAGAGTTTTCCCGTCCCCCTGAAAGATACTTAGGTATTATTTCAGAGGACGTAGAGGAAATGTTCCTCATAGGTAATGGTGCTCATGGTGATGATCCCAAAACCTACAACGAGGCGATATCAGATATCGACTCCGAGAAATGGCTTGAGGCAATGAAGTCAGAAGATTCGACTCGATGCACTCAAACCAAGTCTGGACCTTGGTAGATCCACCAGAAGGTATAGTACCTATTGGGTGTAAATGGATCTTCAAGAGAAAGATTGGTGCAGATGGGAATGTGGAGACATTCAAGGCTAGACTGGTGGCAAAAGGTTATAGTCAACGTGAAGGCATTGACTATCAGGATACCTTTTCCCCGGTAGCTATGCTAAAATCCATCCGCACATTGCTTGCCTGTTGCAGCCTATTTCGATTATGAAATATGGCAAATGGACGTGAAAACGGCATTCCTAAATGGATATCTTGAGGAAGATATCTATATGGAACAGCCGCTAGGTTTCACATCCAGTGATACTGATCACAAGGTTTGCAAGCTGCAAAGGTCCATATATGGACTTAAGCAAGCATCTCGGAGCTGGAACACTCGTTTCAATGATGTGATCAAAAAGTTTGGTTTCATCAAAAATGAAGAGGAACCATGTGTTTTCAAAAGGGTCAGTGGGAGCGCTGTTGTCTTCCTCGTATTGTACGTGGATGACATCCTCCTTATTGGGAATGATATTCCCATGTTGACATCAGTCAAGATGTGGTTGTCCAAGGAATTCTCCATGAAAGACCTAGGTGAAGCATCCTTTATTCTAGGAATTAAGGTCTATAGGGATAGACCGAATAGGATGCTAGGACTTTCACAGAAGATGTACATAGAGGAAGTACTAAAGAGGTTTAGTATGGAAAACTCTAAGAGGGGATTAATACCCTTCAGACATGGTATTCATCTTTCCAAGAAGATGTGCCCCAGCACACCTGAGGAAATAGAACGCATGAGCAAGATCCCTTATGCTTCTGCAATAGGGAGCCTCATGTATGCCATGCTATGTACACGACCTGATATAGCCCATGCTGTGAGTGTCACAAGCAGATATCAGTCAAATCCAGGTGAAGAACACTGGACTTCTGTGAAATGTATCCTTAAGTACTTGAGAAGAACTAAGGATATGATGTTGGTCTTTGGTAATGGAGAACTCCAAGTTCAGGGATACACAGACTCGGACTTCATGTCCGATATAGATGATCGAAAGTCGACATCTGGAAGTCTGTTTGTGTGCAATGGTGGAGCTGTCAGCTGGAAGAGTTCCAAGCAAACTGTGATAGCAGATTCCACCATGGAAGCAGAATATATAGCTGCATCAGAGGCTGCAAAGGAAGCATTCTGGTACAAGAAGTTTGCTGCAGAAATTGGAGTAATGCCATCAGATGCCATTCCTCTTTACTGCGACAACAATGGCGCCATAGCCCTTGCTAAGGAGCCGAGGTCTCACCAGAAGTCCAAGCACATTGAGCGGCGATATCATCTCATCCGCGATTACCTTGAGAAAGGTTACGTTGAGGTCAAGAGAGTCAACTCCGCAGATAATGTGGCAGACCCACTTACAAAGCCGTTGGGCCAGCAGAAGATCGAAGCCCACCTTGAGAAGATGGGACTTAGACTTGTAGCCAATTGGCTTTAGGACAAGTGGGAGATTGTTAGATATATGTGCCCTAGAAGCCAGAATTGGCTGACACTTGTAATACACTTCTAGGGGCAAAATTATAATTTTGACTATAATTAATGAAATGGGTTATTTTCTATCACACATGTGTATTTAGTGTCTGTGATACATCCTTTGAGTTAATGGTAATGATAATTCATATTTTCAAGAGTTGAAAATTTAAGACATGAATAATCATTATTAACTCATAAACAGCTCCCGACCATAGGATCATCACGAGGATGGTGATTGATCCGGAAGGTTGGTGTACGATCGCTTCTCTTTAGTAGATGAGTCTTGAGTCTACGGTGTGGAGACACCGGAGCGAGAGTACAGGTACTCGTTAGAGAACGAGGGCACTGAGCGTGACCACCTCGAGTAGTCATTAGGAAGTCTACCTTCTCGTCAATGACTGACTCGATGCTGCAGTAGTGTGTCTGGTTCTTTGACCTGAGATGCATCGGCAGTTCACCTTGAGGGTGTTATAGTTTGACTACACCATTACTCGGTCTCCTAGCCATATGGAACCCTGAGGTGTATGTTGGCTATAGCATGTTCATTGTAGGAACTGGATTGCATCAAGATGGGAATCTATCTACCTCGGTGGTAGAGGAGTAGCCCTATGATGATCATGAGAATCAAGTCCAGAAATCCATGGCCATGGTAGAGTGAAATAATAGAAAGAGTTTCTATTTAGATTTTCACATTGGACTCGAATCGAATGATTACATCATATGACAGAGACTAGGGTTTGACGAGTTCACCTTAACCCTAATCTGATCGGGGCTCAAGATAGAAGAACTTGAATCACACAGGTAGCTGCACCAAGAGGTTCGCATTCAGCTCTGATGGGTTGCCACCATATACTGCTAGGTGTCACTGGTGGATTTTGGGAGCAATTAGAATGATTTAGATGATCGATCATTCTAGCTGTTCGAATCAGAAGAGTTCTGATCCATCGAAAGGAGTTTCGATGATGTCTATGATAGAGATCATGACATATCCCATTACCATACAGAACTGAACCTAACTGGGTCACACAAACAAGGGTTTGAATCTGGTGATCATCAATTGAACTGATCTAGTTCAATTGATCTGAATGAGATTCAATTAGGTTCAAGGAAATCGTGCTAGCACTCGATTGAACCTAACGTTCTTCTTTTACTATCATAAATAAGTTGTCCTGACTGAGCCAAAGGAGTTTGTGCTCAATCAGAGGCCTTCATATGGTCTGACTGGAGGTTGTCCAAGTCAGAATAGGTTGTCTTATTTGTAAGACATTACCTGCCATTTTTGGTCACCTGCCATTTCTTGTTCTTTGACTTTGGTCAAAAGTCTACCTTTGACTGGTCAAACGTTGACCATTGACCCTTTGACTTTTGACCACATGTCATGCACCTATTGGAGAGCTGGTGGGGGCCTGTCCCCCTGCCAGAACCTGGCAAGGAGAAGGGCGCACGCCAAGGGTGGCGTGAGCCCAAGTAGGAGGCGCCTAGGAGTCCTTGTTGGACAAGGACTCCACCTCCCTTTTGGATTCCAATCAGAGTTCTACTAAGAATCCAGTTTGACTGGTCTTAGGCGCCCTCTAAGGAGGAATCCAGGGGTCTCTATTCCAACCAATCAGATTTAGATCTGATTTCACAAAGGGTTGTGATTGGTTGAGAGGAAGAGGAGTTGGATCACAAGAGGTCTATAAATAAGACCCTGCGCCCAACCCTAATTCTAAGTAATGCAATTCAATTGAGAAACCCCACGCCCCAAGGCTGCCTCTCCCCTCCTTCTCCATGCCATAGTCTCTTCTCCCCTTGCTCTCCACGTCCAAAAGTGTTTTGGACTTAGGTTGGTGCGATTCAGATCAAGGAAAGGCGATCAAAAGCAAGAAGGCTGCGCTGCTGCAAAAGGACGACTGCAGATCTTCAAAAGAGTTTTGAAGATCCTCCAGATCAGATCCAGATCTGATTTTTGGAGGTGTGATAGAGAAGAAGAGGATCTCCAGATCCAACCCGAGTGGATACCGGTAGAGGCCAGGCGCTTGCGTGGCTAAGATCCAGAACCTTCCGCTGCAATCAGGATCATCTACAGGTAATAGGATTACCCAAATCAGGTAAATTAAATTTGATTTAATTTATCTTATTTTATTTTATTTATTAAAATAATAAGAATCAGATCTGAAACATATCAAGATCTGATTGAGATCAAGAGAAAATTTTTGAAATATATCTCTTGATCTAATCAGATCTGGACGAACCTGGACCGGGAAATCAGGATTTTCCTTCTGGGGGGCGGGGGCTTTAACCTAGATCTATACTATATCTCATGCATGTATGAAAAAAATAATAAATCAGATCTATTACCTGAGCAAGTTAGACATTCTAACTCATTGATCCAGGATTGAGGATGAAGTTGCAAGCCACACACATGTCTGACCTCTAGGATTCGTAAATACGAGCCCACGATCATGATAAAAAATCCAGATACTAAAAATCAGCACAGTATGCTAGTACTGCACTGATCTTTCTTTGACGGTTGATCAGATGCCTTCTTCCAAAGAAAAGAAGGAGGAGAAGAAGTTTTAGATGTGAGACACTCTCAGAAAACCTAAGGAAGAAGGAAGTGAAGAGGTGAACACAGCAATCCTAAAAAAAGACCCTCTTCTTCTTCTCTTTGCTCTCACCTAGACACCTAGTTTTGTGTCTATTGAATCTCAATGCTTAGAGGTTCTGTCTCTAATTTCACACACCTCAAAGCCCTCTCAAAAGTCTGTAACCGATTAAAATTTTAAGCCAAAATTTATTCAAAATATATATATGAAAAATAGAGTCCTTGTCTAGATCAAATACCAGATAAGGAAAGATCAAACAGGGCAAATCAAGGGGCGCCCAACTCTTAGGTGCCCCCCCTCCATAATTTTTGGTGTGTACCAGCAAAGAGAGGTGCACAAGAAAAGGGGTTTCTCACATGGAATAAAAGAGAAATTAATTGGGAGAGGGGGCGGCACCTTTCAGGAAGAGTTTGGATTTTTTAGGATTTTATCTCATAGAATCCAATATCAAAACAAACTCCTTCTTTCACTTGATCTTCTACCCAATTACCATACAAGAAAGAGGGAGAGAGAGGGGGCATACGTGAAGATCAGGAAGAAAAGGTTTTTCCATGAAAAATACCTAAAAAATAGGCATTGGGGGCATTGGGACTAAGGTGGCACAAGGAGGAATCTATCTATGACTTGGTCAAAGTTGTTTCTTAAACCAAATTAAACCAAAACCAACTCAACCAAATTAAATTAGGTTCTAACCCAATTAATGGTTCAATTAAATTAGAATAAATTAGATTTAATTTTGATTTAATTTTTTAATCAAATTAGGAAATTGGGTTGACCTATGTCCTAGTTAGAGTAGGACTAGTTTTTCCTTGCACTTGACTTATCCAATAAGTCAATTAAACTTGATCCAATCAAATTTCCGAGAGGGGGAGAGGGATATATGTGCCCTAGAAGCCAGAATTGGCTGACACTTGTAATACACTTCTAGGGGCAAAATTATAATTTTGACTATAATTAATAAAATGGGTTATTTTCTATCACACATGTGTATTTAGTGTCTGTGATACATCCTTTGAGTTAATGGTAATGATAATTCATATTTTCAAGAGTTGAAAATTTAAGACATGAATAATCATTATTAACTCATAAACAGCTCCCGACCATAGGATCATCACGAGGATGGTGATTGATCCGGAAGGTTGGTGTACACGATCGCTTCTCTTTAGTAGATGAGTCTTGAGTCTACGGTGTGGAGACACCGGAGCGAGAGTACAGGTACTCGTTAGAGAACGAGGGCACTGAGCGTGACCACCTCGAGTAGTCATTAGGAAGTCTACCTTCTCGTCAATGACTGACTCGATGCTGCAGTAGTGTGTCTGGTTCTTTGACCTGAGATGCATCGGCAGTTCACCTTGAGGGTGTTATAGTTTGACTACACCATTACTCGGTCTCCTAGCCATATGGAACCCTGAGGTGTATGTTGGCTATAGCATGTTCATTGTAGGAACTGGATTGCATCAAGATGGGAATCTATCTACCTCGGTGGTAGAGGAGCAGCCCTATGATGATCATGAGAATCAAGTCCAGAAGCCCATGGCCATGGCAGAGTGAAATAATAGAAAGAGTTTCTATTTAGATTTTCACATTGGACTCGAATCGAATGATTACATCATATGACAGAGACTAGGGTTTGACGAGTTCACCTTAACCCTAATCTGATCGGGGCTCAAGATAGAAGAACTTAATCACACAGGTAGCTGCACCAAGAGGTTCGCATTCAGCTCTGATGGGTTGCCACCATATACTGCTAGGTGTCACTGGTGGATTTTGGGAGCAATTAGAATGATTTAGATGATCGATCATTCTAGCTGTTCGAATCAGAAGAGTTCTGATCCATCGAAAGGAGTTTCGATGATGTCTATGATAGAGATCATGACATATCCCATTACCATACAGAACTGAACCTAACTGGGTCACACAAACAAGGGTTTGAATCTGGTGATCATCAATTGAACTGATCTAGTTCAATTGATCTGAATGAGATTCAATTAGGTTCAAGGAAATCGTGCTAGCACTCGATTGAACCTAACGTTCTTCTTTTACTATCATAAATAAGTTGTCCTGACTGAGCCAAAGGAGTTTGTGCTCAATCAGAGGCCTTCATATGGTCTGACTGGAGGTTGTCCAAGTCAGAATAGGTTGTCTTATTTTGTAAGACATTACCTGCCATTTTTGGTCACCTGCCATTTCTTGTTCTTTGACTTTGGTCAAAAGTCTACCTTTGACTGGTCAAACGTTGACCATTGACCACTTTGACTTTTGACCACATGTCATGCACCTATTGGAGAGCTGGTGGGGGCCTGTCCCCCTGCCAGAACCTGGCAAGGAGAAGGGCGCACGCCAAGGGTGGCGTGAGCCCAAGTAGGAGGCGCCTAGGAGTCCTTGTTGGACAAGGACTCCACCTCCCTTTTGGATTCCAATTCAGAGTTCTACTAAGAATCCAAGTTTGACTGGTCTTAGGCGCCCTCTAAGGAGGAATCCAGGGGTCTCTATTCCAACCAATCAGATTTAGATCTGATTTCACAAAGGGTTGTGATTGGTTGAGAGGAAGAGGAGTTGGATCACGCAAGAGGTCTATAAATAAGACCCTGCGCCCAACCCTAATTCAAAAGCAATTGAATTGAGAATTTCCCACGCCCCAAGGCTGCCTCTCCCCTCCTTCCTCCATGCCATAGTCTCTTCTCCCCTTGCTCTCCACGTCCAAAAGGAGTTTTGGATTTTTGGTTGGTGCGATTCAGATCAAAGAAAGGCGATCAAAAGCAAGAAGGCTGCGCTGCTGCAAAAGGACGACTGCAGATCTTCAAAAGAGTTTTGAAGATCCTCCAGATCAGATCCAGATCTGATTTTTGGAGGTGTGATAGAGAAGAAGAGGATCTCCAGATCCAACCCGAGTGGATACCGGTAGAGGCCAGGCGCTTGCGTGGCTAAGATCCAGAACCTTCCGCTGCAATCAGGATCATCTACAGGTAATAGGATTACCCAAATCAGGTAAATTAAATTTGATTTAATTTATCTTATTTTATTTTATTTATTAAAATAATAAGAATCAGATCTAAAATATATCAAGATCTGATTGAGATCAAGAGAAAATTTTTGAAATATATCTCTTGATCTAATCAGATCTGGACGAACCTGGACCGGGAAATCAGGATTTCCCTTCAACTGGTATCAGAGCCATGGTTCTAAAATTGTTTAGATCTGATTTTAATTTTATTTTAATTAGAAAATAAAGTGATTTTAGATGTCACATGAGATGTGATCAGATCTGAAATCAAAAAAATTAAAATTAAATGATTTGGATCTAAGAACATGAAGATATGCATGACTAGTTCTAGAATAGAATAGTTCTAGAATAGAATAGTTTTGCATGTCTTTGATTTAATCTGATTAAATCATATTTTAGATCTTCTTATTTACTATTTTTTGATATTATAAGTGTTATAATAACATCTGATAAACAGCAAATAAAAATTATTTAATTTTAAATATCATATGAGATATGATAGATGCATGTCTAGACTAGTTGTAGAATAGTTCTACATAATTGTCTAGATTAGAATTTATTTTGATTAGATCAATTTAAATCTAATTTTTTAGATTATTATGAGATAATTTAGATCTGAAAAATATGCATGATTATGATACATGAGATGTATGCAAAATATGCCATGATTAGATCTAAATTTGTATATGAGATATATGATATAGATCTATAACTGTTTTGTAGTATTGACATGTTCCTGATTAAGGCGTTCCTCTTGGCCGTCCGGTCATAAGAACGAAGAAGGGTTTAAAGGCCCTCTCTTCCCATTCGATGGGGTGTTCTTATGACGTGTAGGGGTGCTGCGTGTTCGTCCTTAATCAGAAACCCAAAACTTACTTTCTGCAAAACCCTAGATCCTGAAACCCTAGGATTTATTGTGCATATTTTGTTTATGAACCCAACTTAATTAAGAATTAAGTTTATGGAATATTAATTAGGTCTAAAATTGAGAATTTCAGATCTAAGACATATTCATAATACTGGGTTCGGGCTTGGGTAGCTCAATTAGGTCTAAGCGGTTGATCAAACCGAATCAAGAGTTGGTTAGATGGGATCAACAATGCTTAAATTGACCAGCCTAATAGGATTAAGTCTGGGTCAAGATCGAGTCACGATCAAGCAAGACCTAATTAGGCTCAGAGGTTAGAGTCTGGATTGTAGGCTAACCCAATTGGTTCTGACTCAACAATTTGGTGTCTAAGGTAAGTTTGGCACATAGACGACCGACTGGTTTTTAATTGGAAGCTACTCGACCTGAATGCGTTCTTGTGCGAGTTAACGGCATATTCCTTCCACCGGTCTCACTTACCTGGCCATATCTGTTGACACAGTTCTGATCTGAGGTGGTCAATAATCCGAGCTGACCCATGCCACTAGGTTAGTCATAATTGTTATGACTAAGCCAAGTCTAGTTTAATGAGACCTGAATCAATTCTCCCTAAGAAAAGATTAAGTCCTGAGGTCTTCCACCATTGTAGACGTGCGGGCCCTTCCCGGGGTTGATTGTTCTCGGCTGGATACAGTGGCTCAGTTGCACCGGGAAGACGCAACCATGTCTATTAGGCATTGGATGCTATGGGCTGGAGGATGAGTTGGGCTCAATATTTCGGATACGGTGAGAGACCCAATTAGGAACCCAGTCTATGCAAATGGTGGGTCTGACTTAACTAAGGAGTGGATCAATATTCCGGATACGGTGAGATTCATGAATTAGAGACCAAGTTTGGGTGCACCATGATTAGAGAATCATTGAACAAGAGTTGTTCACTCATTGGCTAACCCATCACCAATAACTGTTAGGTGAGGTGATGAGTCAGTTGGTGAGACCGCACCACCCACTAGAAATCATCAATCGCGGAGATTTTCGCATCTCTACAGAGGGAGTGTAGGGATCCGAGAAAATAGTGGGAGCTAATTTGTTTAAAAATAAAATTCCCTAAACAAATTGGTCAAGTCAAAATTACAGTATCTAACTAGAATCTTTGACTCTCTACAGGAAAAATGTCTGCGTCCAACCCACTGGCACGTATCCTAGACACACATAGACTGACTGGACCCAATTATAAAGATTGGCTCAGGAACTACAAAATTATTTTGGGTTCAGAGAAGTTAACACATGTTTTGGACCAGGACCCTCCCACCTTACCAGCTCGTCCATCCACTGAACAGAGAGCGTCTCTGGAAAAATGGATTGACGAAGACAATAAGGCCAGATACTACATGTTGGGCTCGATGTCTGATGAGCTCCAGCGCCAACATGAAGATATCGGGACTGCTCGCCAAATGTTGGCTCACCTGCAGGAGATGTTTGGTGAACAGAGTCGCGCAGCCAAATATCAAGTCACGAAATGACTTTTTAAGGCTAAGATGCGTGATGGGCAGTCAGTCCAAGATCACTGTCTGACAATGATCAAGGACATGGAAGAGCTTGAGAAGCTCGGTGTGAAGTTGGACTTGGATCTGCAGAACGATATTATTCTGCAATCCTTGACTGATGCATATGGGCAATTCATCATGAATTACCACATGCATAAACTTCAAAATTCCTTGGCCGAGTTGATGAATATGCTGGTTACCGCTGAGCTTTCTATGAAAGGTTCTAAAGGCTCAGTTCTTGCTATGGAACGGACTTCTTCCAAAAGAAAGTCTTATGGAAAGAAAAAGAAGTCTGTGAAAAAGCAAAAGGTGGAAGGATCAAAGAAGAAGAAGGCAGAACCGAAGAAGAAAGGTCGATGGCAAAGGAAAGTGTTTCCATTGCAACAGCGACGGCCATTGGAAGCGGAACTGCCCTACTTACCTGGCCACCCTGAAGAACAAGAAGGAAGGTCCTTCTGGAGGTATGCTCGTTATTGAGTCTAACCTTACGGTTTCTTCTGCATCCAGTTGGGTGCTTGACTCTGGTTCTAGTGCTCATCTGTGCACTTCTATGCAGGGTCTTGAGGATAGCAGGAGGCTGAGGGATGGAGACATGATCCTACGCATCGGTAATGGAGCAAGAGTTGCTGCAGTAGCCGTGGGAACATACCCTCTTCGATTACCATCTGGTTTAGACTTAGTTTTAAAAGACTGTTATTATGTGCCTGCAGCTAGCAGGAATTTGATTTCTGTTTCATGCTTAGCACAAGAAGGTTATGTGATCACCTTCTTTAAGGACCATTGTAACATTCTTTATGAAAGAAATAAAATTGCAAATGGTTTCCTTATTAATGGTCTTTATCAGTTGCATATTGATGTACCTATTTTAACTATCGAGCAAAACGTGAATGCCAAACGACCTAGGGATAGTCCAAACGACAGATATCTATGGCACCTGAGATTAGGTCATATAGCAGAAGATAGGATTAACAAATTGGAGAAAAATGGGCTATTGAGTCCATTGACTTTTGAGTCATATCCAACTTGTGAATCTTGTCTTCAAGGCAAAATGACTAAACTCCCTTTTGTTGGACATGGGGAGAGGGCCACAGATCTCCTTGCCCTAGTACATACTGATGTGTGCGGCCCATTTCGATGTGCCGGCTAGAGGCAATTTTGTCTACTTCATTACCTTTACCGATGATCTGTCTAGGTATGGGTATGTGTATCTTATGAGACATAAGTCTGAAGCTTTTGAAAAGTTCAAAGAATTCAGACATGAAGTAGAAAAACAAACTGGAAAACCCATTAAGGTTCTTCGATCAGATCGAGGAGGTGAATACCTTAGCCGGGAATTCCTAGACTATCTTAAGGAAAATGGCATAGTCTCTCAATGGACTCCACCAGGAACACCTCAACTCAACGGGGTTTCAGAACGGAGAAATCGGACTCTATTGGATATGGTTCGATCCATGATGAGCTTCACAGACCTCCCTGATTTTCTTTGGGGACATTCATTATTAACTTCAATCTATTTACTGAATAGGGTTCCCTCTAAAACCGTTCCTACCACACCGTATGAGATATGGCACGGTAAGAAACCAAGTCTGAGTCATCTCAGAATTTGGGGTTGTCCGGCTTCATGTCAAAAGACAACAAGCGGACAAGTTAGAGTTTAGGTCCTTTAGAGCTCGATTCATAGGATATCCTAAAGAGTCATTAGGATACTATTTCTACATTCCAGAAGACCACAATGTGATTGTGAGTCGACATGCCATATTTCTTGAAAAATAGTTTATTCAAGATAGTGGCATTGGAAAGCAGATTAAGCTTGATGAGAAAGTCTCACAAGCAGAACGAGCTAAGGACCAAGTGGAACCAAATCAGGTTGAGCCAATAAGAACACTACCTCCTCCACCTCGTAGATCGGAAAGAGTTTTCCCGTCCCCCTGAAAGATACTTAGGTATTATTTCAGAGGACGTAGAGGAAAATGTTCCTCATAGGTAATGGTGCTCATGGTGATGATCCCAAAACCTACAACGAGGCGATATCAGATATCGACTCCGAGAAATGGCTTGAGGCAATGAAGTCAGAAATTGACTCGATGCACTCAAACCAAGTCTGGACCTTGGTAGATCCACCAGAAGGTATAGTACCTATTGGGTGTAAATGGATCTTCAAGAGAAAGATTGGTGCAGATGGGAATGTGGAGACATTCAAGGCTAGACTGGTGGCAAAAGGTTATAGTCAACGTGAAGGCATTGACTATCAGGATACCTTTTCCCCGGTAGCTATGCTAAAATCCATCCGCACATTGCTTGCCTGTTGCAGCCTATTTCGATTATGAAATATGGCAAATGGACGTGAAAACGGCATTCCTAAATGGATATCTTGAGGAAGATATCTATATGGAACAGCCGCTAGGTTTCACATCCAGTGATACTGATCACAAGGTTTGCAAGCTGCAAAGGTCCATATATGGACTTAAGCAAGCATCTCGGAGCTGGAACACTCGTTTCAATGATGTGATCAAAAAGTTTGGTTTCATCAAAAATGAAGAGGAACCATGTGTTTTCAAAAGGGTCAGTGGGAGCGCTGTTGTCTTCCTCGTATTGTACGTGGATGACATCCTCCTTATTGGGAATGATATTCCCATGTTGACATCAGTCAAGATGTGGTTGTCCAAGGAATTCTCCATGAAAGACCTAGGTGAAGCATCCTTTATTCTAGGAATTAAGGTCTATAGGGATAGACCGAATAGGATGCTAGGACTTTCACAGAAGATGTACATAGAGGAAGTACTAAAGAGGTTTAGTATGGAAAACTCTAAGAGGGGATTAATACCCTTCAGACATGGTATTCATCTTTCCAAGAAGATGTGCCCCAGCACACCTGAGGAAATAGAACGCATGAGCAAGATCCCTTATGCTTCTGCAATAGGGAGCCTCATGTATGCCATGCTATGTACACGACCTGATATAGCCCATGCTGTGAGTGTCACAAGCAGATATCAGTCAAATCCAGGTGAAGAACACTGGACTTCTGTGAAATGTATCCTTAAGTACTTGAGAAGAACTAAGGATATGATGTTGGTCTTTGGTAATGGAGAACTCCAAGTTCCAGGGATACACAGACTCGGACTTCATGTCCGATATAGATGATCGAAAGTCGACATCTGGAAGTCTGTTTGTGTGCAATGGTGGAGCTGTCAGCTGGAAGAGTTCCAAGCAAACTGTGATAGCAGATTCCACCATGGAAGCAGAATATATAGCTGCATCAGAGGCTGCAAAGGAAGCATTCTGGTACAAGAAGTTTGCTGCAGAAATTGGAGTAATGCCATCAGATGCCATTCCTCTTTACTGCGACAACAATGGCGCCATAGCCCTTGCTAAGGAGCCGAGGTCTCACCAGAAGTCCAAGCACATTGAGCGGCGATATCATCTCATCCGCGATTACCTTGAGAAAGGTTACGTTGAGGTCAAGAGAGTCAACTCCGCAGATAATGTGGCAGACCCACTTACAAAGCCGTTGGGCCAGCAGAAGATCGAAGCCCACCTTGAGAAGATGGGACTTAGACTTGTAGCCAATTGGCTTTAGGACAAGTGGGAGATTGTTAGATATATGTGCCCTAGAAGCCAGAATTGGCTGACACTTGTAATACACTTCTAGGGGCAAAATTATAATTTTGACTATAATTAATAAAATGGGTTATTTTCTATCACACATGTGTATTTAGTGTCTGTGATACATCCTTTGAGTTAATGGTAATGATAATTCATATTTTCAAGAGTTGAAAATTTAAGACATGAATAATCATTATTAACTCATAAACAGCTCCCGACCATAGGATCATCACGAGGATGGTGATTGATCCGGAAGGTTGGTGTACGATCGCTTCTCTTTAGTAGATGAGTCTTGAGTCTACGGTGTGGAGACACCGGAGCGAGAGTACAGGTACTCGTTAGAGAACGAGGGCACTGAGCGTGACCACCTCGAGTAGTCATTAGGAAGTCTACCTTCTCGTCAATGACTGACTCGATGCTGCAGTAGTGTGTCTGGTTCTTTGACCTGAGATGCATCGGCAGTTCACCTTGAGGGTGTTATAGTTTGACTACACCATTACTCGGTCTCCTAGCCATATGGAACCCTGAGGTGTATGTTGGCTATAGCATGTTCATTGTAGGAACTGGATTGCATCAAGATGGGATCTATCTACCTCGGTGGTAGAGGAGCAGCCCTATGATGATCATGAGAATCAAGTCCTGAAAGCCCATGGCCATGGCAGAGTGAAATAATAGAAAGAGTTTCTATTTAGATTTTCACATTGGACTCGAATCGAATGATTACATCATATGACAGAGACTAGGGTTTGACGAGTTCACCTTAACCCTAATCTGATCGGGGCTCAAGATAGAAGAACTTAATCACACAGGTAGCTGCACCAAGAGGTTCGCATTCAGCTCTGATGGGTTGCCACCATATACTGCTAGGTGTCACTGGTGGATTTTGGGAGCAATTAGAATGATTTAGATGATCGATCATTCTAGCTGTTCGAATCAGAAGAGTTCTGATCCATCGAAAGGAGTTTCGATGATGTCTATGATAGAGATCACGCTTAGAGACCCTGCGCCCAACTCCCACGCCCAAGGCTGCCTCTCCCCTCTTCCTCCATGCCAAAACTTCTCCCCTTCCTCTCCACGTCCAAAAGAGTTTTGGATTTTGGTTGGTGCGATCAGATCAAAGAAAGGCGATCAAAAGCAAGAAGGCTGCGCTGCTGCAAAAGGACGACTGCAGATCTTCAAAAGAGTTTTGAAGATCCTCCAGATCAGATTCAAATCTAATTTTTGGAGATGTGATAGAGAAGAAGAGGATCTCCAGATCCAGCCCGAGTGGATACCGATAGAGGCCAGACACTTGCATGGCTAGATCCAGAATCTTTCGTTGCATACAGGATCATCAACAGGTAATTGGATTACCCATATCAAGGTAAGTTAAATCTGATTTAATTTATCTAATTTTATTTTAATTTCTAAAATAATAATAATTAGATCTAAAATATATCAAGATCTGATTGGGATCAAGAGAAAAAATTTTGAAATATATCTCTTGATCTGATCAGACCTGAATGAACCTGGACCGGGAAATCAGGATTTTCCTTCAATCAGATCGTGAGCTCTAATGTGTATGACCTCATAGGTCCGAACCTAAGTTAGTAGCATAGGAATAAATTTTTATACCAATTAAACTGACCATCTAGCAATGATATTCGATAGCCAGATACGTCGAATGTGTTGAACACCATCCTTAGAACCCATGCGGATATAGTTTCCATATAATTCATCCTCTTGACCAAAATGCTCATAGGACACCTTAGAGTTCAACTATCAACTCTGATCAGATTATCCATATTATATTTCAAAATATCAAATCCAACTGATGGATTATCCTGGCCATGGTTTTGCTATATTGAAATACAGTGATACATTCTTCTCCAACTCTTGGAGTGGTCAATTTCATCTTGATCACACACCGACTTCGCAAGTACTTGACTATATCCAAAAGTCTTTCATTTTTGAATTAGAAATTCAATTACTCGATACTAAAGCACAGTGAGTTGCTTGCAAGTCACTGAGGTGATATCAGATCTAAGTGATACTTATACCTATATTCCATCAGAGACATCCTCGATAGCAGAATGCTCTAGAGTTGGTCACATTCAATGATAATATACCCATACATCTCACCTGTATGTCATACCAGTGTCTCCACACTTCTTAGTTAACAGGACAACCAACCTATATGGCATACAGTGACCTATGCTTGATAGATGCTGTTGTCCTAATTAACAGCCTATCATTTTGTCATGAACAAATTTAAGGACTAATCGATAAATCCTCTCTTTATCAAAGCTAAATAGTCCTAAGGACATCATCACAAAAATAGTGTTCGCTAGAAGATGAAGATTTGTGATGGAAAATATGCCAAAGTATTTTATTTATTAATGATCAATTTCATATACAAAGTAGCTCAACCGTTAACAGGCTAACGATTGACTTTTGAGATATAATTTTCAACAACTCCCTCTTATCCTAAAGCCACTCGACACAATATCTAATACCCATTTTCGACTTATGGTTATTGAACTCCTTGATTGCCAGGGCTTTATTGAAGAGGTCGACTAGATTTTTCTTTCCATCGATCTTCTGAAGATCGACATCACCACGATCCATGATCTTATGGACCAGATGGAAGCAGTGCAGAATATGCTTTCTCCACTGGTGTGCCTTCAGTTCCTTTACTTAAGCTATGGTGCTAGTGCTGCAGAACTGGACCATTAATGAAGAGTGCTACTCCAAGCTCGGTGATGAACATTCTTAGCCACACAACTTTCTTTCCTATATCTGATACTGCCATATACTCTACTTCGCAAATAGAGTCTGCCATTGTATACTGCTTGAAACTTTTCCAGCAGATGGCTCCACCATTTAGAGTAAAGATATATCCCAACATGCTCTGCTATCATCATGGTCAGATTGAAAGCTGAAGTCTGTAAATCCCACAAGTTTCAGATCTGAATCATCATAAACCAACCGTTGGTTCTTAGTATTTCTCAAATACTTAAGAATGGTTTTAACCACCTTTCAGCAATTTTCTCCAGGATCAAATTGATATCTACTCACTACTCCTAGTGAGTTTGCCATGTCTGATCTCGTACATATCATTAAATACATGATAGAACCCACTGCCAAAGCATATGGGATTCTACTCATATGCTCTCTCTTCAGAAGTTGTTGGACAATCCTTCTTAGAGAGCGAAATTCTTTGACCTATCAGGAGATAGTCCTTTTTGGAATTCTCCATGCTGAACCTCTTCAGCATAATTTCTATGTATATGGACTGAGATATACCAAGCATCCTTTTAGATCTATCTCTATAGATCTTTATCTGTAGGATGTAGGATGTTTCACGCAAGTCCTTCATAAAGAACTATGATGACAATCAGATTTTTATTTCTTATAGTGCAAGAATGTCATTCTCGATTAAGAGAATGTCATCCACGTATAAAACAACGAATACCGCTGCTGAACCATTTGCCCATTTGTAAATATAGGGTTCTTCTCCGTTCTTAACGAAGCAATACATTTTGATAACTTTATCAAAATGTATGTTCCAACTCCGAGATGCTTACTTCAATCCATAAAAAGATATCTGAAGCTTGCACACCTTGGACTCATTTATGGATGTGAACCCCTTAAGTTGTATCATATACATCTCTTTGATCAGCTCTCCATTTAGAAAAGCTATCTTTACATCCATCTACCAGATCTCATAGTCCAGGTGGGTAGCTATTGCAAGCATTATCCGAATGGATTTAAGCATTGCCATTGGGGAGAATGTCTCATCATAGTCAATACCATAACGTTGATGATATCCCTTAGCAATCAGATAGGCTTTATAGGTCTCCACCTTTTCATCTGTGCCTCTTTTTCTTTTGAATATCCATTTACACCCAATGGATTTAAACCCTTCAGGTGGGTCAACTAATGTCCATACATCATTGACCTTCATGAAATCTATTTCGAATCTCATGGCTTTTAGCCATTTCTTAGAGTCAGATCTCTGCATAGCATCCATGTAAGTGATCGAGTCCTTATCGTTCTCATTGAGTTCGATGGGATCACCATCCTAGACCAAGAACTCATAGTATCTGTTCGGATGGAATGGTACTCTATCGGATCACCTTAATGGTATGGGTTTACTAGGCTTCAAATCTGATCTGATCAAATTTGACTTAGGTTCAGAATTCTGTGTCAGACTTTCTATTGATTGAACTTCATCAAGTTCAACCTTAGAGGCAACAGATCCTTCACTAAGGAACTTCTTTTTTAAAAAGGTTGTCCTAAGGCTGATGAACACCTTTTGTTCATCAACATGGTAGAAATAGTTGTTAGATATGTGTGCCCTAGAAGTCAGAATTAGCTGACACTTGTTATGCACTTCTAAGGGCAAAATTATAATTTTCACTATAAATAATAAAATAGATTATTTTCTATCACAATGTGTATTTAGTATCAGTGATACATCCCTTGAGTTAATAGCAATGATAATTCTTATTTTCAAGAGTTGAAAATTTAAGATATGAATTTTCATTATTAACTCATAAAATGCTCCTGACCGTAGGATCATCATAAGGACGGTGATTGATCCGAAAGGTTAGTATACAATCACTTCTTTATAATAGATGAGTCTTGAGTCTATGGTGTACAGACACTGGAGGGAGAGTACAAGTACACATTAGAGAACGAGAGCACTGAGCGTGACCATCTCGAGCAGTCATTAGGAAGTCTACCTTCTCATCGATGACTAGCTCGAAGCTATAGTAGTGAGTCTGGTTCTTTGACCTGAGGTGCATCGGCAATTCATCTTGAGGGTGTTATAGTTCGACTACACCATTGAAGGGAAATCTTGATTTTTTGGTCCAGGTTCGTCCAGATCTGATTAGATCAAGAGATATATTTCAAAAATTTTCTCTTGATCTCAATTAGATCTTGATAAGTTTTAGATCTGATTATTATTATTTTAATAAATAAAATAAAATAAGATAAATTAAATCAAATTTAATTTACCTGATTTGGGTAATCCTATTACCCTGTAGATGATCCTGATTGCAGCGGAAGGTTCTGGATCTTAGCCATGCAAGCGCCTGGCCTCTACCGGTATCCACTCGGGTTGGATCTGGAGATCCTCTTCTTCTCTATCACACCTCCAAAAATCAGATCTGGATCTGATCTGGAGGATCTTCAAAACTCTTTTGAAGATCTGCAGTCGTCCTTTTGCAGCAGCGCAGCCTTCTTGCTTTTGATCGCCTTTCCTTGATCTGAATCGCACCAACCTAAGTCCAAAACACCTTTTGGACGTGGAGAGCAAGGGGAGAAGAAGCTATGGCATGGAGAAGGAGGGGAGAGGCAGCCTTGGGGCGTGGGGTTTCTAAATTGCATTCTTAGGATTAGGGTTGGGCGCAGGGTCTTATTTATAGACCTCTTGTGATCCAACTCCTCTTCCTCTCAACCAATCACAACCCTTTGTGAAATCAGATCTAAATCTGATTGGTTGGAATAGAGACCCCTGGATTCCTCCTTAGAGGGCGCCTAAGACCAGTCAAACTGGATTCTTAGTAGAACTCTGATTGGAATCCAAAAGGGAGGTGGAGTCCTTGTCCAACAAGGACTCCTAGGCGCCTCCTACTTGGGCTCACGCCACCCTTGGCGTGCGCCCTTCTCCTTGCCAGGTTCTGGCAGGGGGACAGGCCCCCACCAGCTCTCCAATAGGTGCATGACATGTGGTCAAAAGTCAAAGGGTGAATGGTCAACGTTTGACCAGTCAAAGGTAGACTTTTGACCAAAGTCAAAGAACAAGAAATGGCAGGTGACCAAAAATGGCAGGTAATGTCTTACAAATAAGACAACCTTATTCTGACTTGGACAACCTCCAGTCAGACCATATGAAGGCCTCTGATTGAGCACAAACTCCTTTGGCTCAGTCAGGACAACTTATTTATGATAGTAAAAGAAGAACGTTAGGTTCAATCGAGTGCTAGCACGATTTCCTTGAACCTAATTGAATCTCATTCAGATCAATTGAACTAGATCAGTTCAATTGATGATCACCAGATTCAAACCCTTGTTTGTGTGACCCAGTTAGGTTCAGTTCTGTATGGTAATGGGATATGTCATGATCTCTATCATAGACATCATCGAAACTCCTTTCGATGGATCAGAACTCTTCTGATTCGAACAGCTAGAATGATCGATCATCTAAATCATTCTAATTGCTCCCAAAATCCACCAGTGACACCTAGCAGTATATGGTGGCAACCCATCAGAGCTGAATGCGAACCTCTTGGTGCAGCTACCTGTGTGATTCAGTTCTTCTATCTTGAGCCCCGATCAGATTAGGGTTAAGGTGAACTCGTCAAACCCTAGTCTCTGTCATATGATGTAATCATTCGATTCGAGTCCAATGTGAAAATCTAAATAGAAACTCTTTCTATTATTTCACTCTACCATGGCCATGGATTTCTGGACTTGATTCTCATGATCATCATAGGGCTACTCCTCTACCACCGAGGTAGATAGATTCCATCTTGATGCAATCCAGTTCCTACAATGAACATGCTATAGCCAACATACACCTCAGGGTTCCATATGGCTAGGAGACCGAGTAATGGTGTAGTCAAACTATAACACCCTCAAGGTGAACTGTCGATGCATCTCAGGTCAAAGAACCAGACACACTACTGCAGCATCGAGTCAGTCATTGACGAGAAGGTAGACTCCCTAATGACTACTCGAGGTGGTCACGCTCAGTGCCCTCGTTCTCTAACGAGTACCTGTACTCTCGCTCTGGTGTCTCCACACCGTAGACTCAAGACTCATCTACTAAAGAGAAGCGATCGTACACCAACCTTCCGGATCAATCACCATCCTCGTGATGATCCTATGATCGAGAGCTGTTTATGAGTTAATAATGATTATTCATGTCTTAAATTTTCAACTCTTGAAAATATGAATTATCATTACCATTAACTCAAAGGATGTATCACAGACACTAAATACACATGTGTGATAGAAAATAACCCATTTCATTAAATTATAGTCAAAATTACAATTTTGCCCCTAGAAGTGTATTACAAGTGTCAGCCAATTCTGGCTTCTAGGGCACATATATCTAACAACCATGACTCGATCTCCTAGCCATCTAGAATCCTAAGATGTATGTTGGCTATAGCAAGTTCATTGTAGGAATTGGATTGCACTAAGAGGGAATCTATCTACCTCGGTAGATGAGGAGTAGCCCTATGATGATCATGAGAATCAAGTCCATAAGCCCATAGCAATGGCAGAGTGAAATGATAGAAAGAGCTTCTATTAAGATTTTCATATCGGACTTGAATCAAATGATTAATTCATGTGATGGAAATTAGAGTTTGACGAATTCACCTTAACCCTAAATCGATCGGGGCTTAAGATAGAAGAACTTAATCACTTATGTAACTGCACCGAGAGGTTCATTTTCAGTTTTGATGGTTTGCCACCATATACTGTAAGGTGTCACTGCTGGATTTTGAGAGCAATTAAAATGATTTGGATAATCGATCATTCTAGTTATCTAAATCAAAAAAGTTCTGATCCATTGGAAGGTGTTTCAATGATGTTGTTGATAGAGATCATCACATATCTCATTACCATATAGAATTGAACCTAACTAGATCACACAAACAAAGATTTGGATCTGAATATCATCAATTGAACTAATCCAGTTTAATTGATTTGAATTAGATTCAATTAGGTTCAAGTAAATTGTGCTAGCATATGATTGAGCCTAAAGTTCTTCTTCAACAATCATTAAATATTGTCTCGACTAAGCCAAATATATTTGGACTCACTCAGATACCTTTACTTGGTCTGACTAGAGCTTGTCCAAGTCAAAAAAGAGTTATCTTAATTTATGAGATAAATCTAAGACAACACCCATCATTTTTCATCACCTGCTAATTCTAATCTTTTGACTTTGGTCAAACATTGACCTTTGATACTTAGACATCCGCCCATGTGTCATGCACCTGTAGAAGAGCAGATGGGGGTTTGTCCCTCTACTAGAAAGAGGAAAGAAGAGGGTGCATGTTAGATATGTGTGCCCTAGAATCTAGAATTGGCTGACACTCATTGTATACTTCTAAGAGCAAAATTATAATTTTGACTATAAATAATAAAATAAATTATTTTCAATCATAATGTGTATTTAGTGTCTGTGATACATCCCTTGGGTTAATGATAATGATAATTCTTATTTTCAAGAGTTGAAAAATTTAAGACATGAATTTTCATTATTAACTCATAAAATGATCCCGACCATAGGATCATCATGAGAATGATGATTGATCTAAAAAATTGGTGTACAATCACTTCTTTATAGTAGATGAGTCTTGAGTCTATGGTGTAGAGACACCAAAGCGAGAGTACAGGTACTCATTAGAGAATGAGGGCACTGAGCGTGACCACCTTGAGCAGTCATAAGGAAGTCTACCTTCTCGTCGATTACTGGCTTGAAGCTGTAGTGGTGTGGCTGGTTCATTGATCTGAGGTGCATCGACAGTTCACCTTGAGGGTGTTATAGTTTGACTACACCATGACTTGGTCTTCTAGCCATTTGGAATCCTGAGGTGTATGTTGGCTATAGCATGTTCATTGTAGGAATTGGATTGCACCAAGAGGGAATCTATCTACCTCGGTAGATGAGGAGCAGTCCTATGATGATCATGAGAATCAAGTCCATAAGCCCATGGCCATGGTAGAGTGAAATAATAGAAAGAGTTTCTATTAAGATTTTCACATCGGACTTGAATCGAATGATTAAATCATATGACAGAAATTAGGGTTTGATGAGTTCACCTTAACCCTAATCTGATCGGGGCTCAAGATAGAAGAACTTAATCACACAGGTAGCTGCACCAAGAGGTTCATTTCTAGTTTTGATGGATTGCCACCATATACTGCTAGGTGTCACTGGTGGATTTTGGGAGCAATTAGAATGATTTAGAATGATCGATCATTCTAGTTGTTTGAATCAGAAAAGTTCTGATCCATCGAAAGGTGTTTCGATGATGTCGATGATAGAGATCATGACATATCCCATTACTATATAGAACTGAACCTAACTGGGTCACACAAATAAGGGTTTGGATTTGCTATCATCAATTGGACTAATCCAATTTAATTCATTTGAATTAGATTCAATTAGGTTCATGAAAATCATGTTAGCTCATGATTGAGCCTAACGTTCTCCTTCTACAGTCATTAAAAGTTGTCTCGACTGAGCCAAATGTGTTTGTGCTCACTCAGATGCCTTTACATGGTCTGACTAGAGTTTGTCTAGATCAGAAAAGGGTTATCTTAATTTATCAGATAAATTTGAGATAACACCTACCATTTTTCGTCACCTGCTAATTCTTGTCTTTTGACTTTGGTCAAGCATTGACCTTTGACACTTAGACATCTACCCATGTGTCATGCATCCATAGGAGAGCAGATAGAAACTTGTCTCCTTACTAGAGAGAGGAAAGAAGGGGGTGCATGCCTAGGGAGGTGTGTACCTAAGGATAGGGATGCCTGGAGTTCCATATAGATGAGATTTCAGGTTGCTTTTTGGAATCAAACTAGGTGGCGCCAAGGACTCTGCCTTGATCAATCTTGGCACCACCTAAGAATGTTGGAGAGGGGCTCTCATCTGATTGGATCAAATGATGTTATCCCACCAATCAGATTTAGATCTGATTGCACGAAGAGACATGATTGGCTAGGATGATGTGGCACTGCATGACACAGCAGGGTTTATATAAAATCTATCTACACCTAGCTTTAGAGGACTTCTCCCTTTGCCCATGCCACATTGCTCTCTCCCTCTCTCCTCCATGCCTTCCTTAGATCCTTTCTCTCCTCTTCATGCCTAAGAGGCTTTGGGCTCAAGTTTGGTGCGATCCAGGCAAGAGAAAGGTGATAAGAAAGGAAGAAGGCAACACTACTGCAAGAGACGACATGCAGAATCTTCAAAAGTTAGTTTTGAAGATCCTTCAAGATCAGATCCTAGATCTGATTCTTTGGAGGATAGATAGAGAAGGAGGAGATATTCAGATCTTGCTTGAGTGGATATTGGTAGAGGCCAGGTGATTGCGTTGCTGCATCCAGAACCTCAAGCAATCAACAGGATCATCACAGGATAATTAGATTATCCAAGAACAAGGTATAAATTAAATCTTATTTAATTTATTTTAATTTAATTTTATTTTATTAGATCCATCAAATCAAATTTTAAAAATATCAAATTTGATTTATATCTAAGAAAAAAAAATTAAAATATTTTTCTTGATCAAATCAGATCTGAACGAACCTGACTTGGGAAACAGGTTTTTTCCTTCAACTGGTATCAGAGCTAGATTTCAATAAATTATTTGATCTGATTTTAATTTAATTTTGATCTAATAATTAGGTAATTTTAAATATCACATGAAATGTGATTAGATCTAAAATTAAAAAAATTAAAATTAAGTAATTTAGATTTAAGTTCTACAAGATGCATGATTAGTTGTAGAATAGAATTATTCTATGTGTAGTCTTGCATGATCATAATTTAATTTGATTAAGTTATAATTTTAGATCTAATTTATTTACTATTTTTTGATATTATAAATATTATAATAAGATCTAAAAATAAAAAATAAAATTATTTAATTTTTAAATATCATATGAGATATGATGAATGCATGTTTAGACTAGTTGTAGAATAGTTCTACATAATTATCTAGAATTAGAATTTATTTTGATGTTAGATCAATTTAAATTTAATTTTTTAGATTAATTATGAGATAATTTAGATCTGAAAACATGCATGATATGATACATGAGATGTATGCAAAACATGTTTATAGTTAGATCAATTTTTATATATGAGATATATGATATAGATCTAACTAGTTTTGTAGTGTTTATATTTTCCTGATTAAGGCGTTCTCCTTGGCCGTCCGGTCATAAGAATAAAGTAGGATTTAAAGGCCCTCTCCTTCCCATTCGATGGGGTGTTCTTATGATGTGTAGGGGTGCTGCGTGTTCGTCCTTAATCAGAAACCCAAAACTTACTTTCTATGCAAAACCCTAGATCCTGAAACCCTAGGATTTTATTTACATATTTTATTTATGAACCCTAAACTTAATTAAGAATTAAGATTATGAAATATATATAATTAGGTCTAAAATTAAGAATTTTAGATCTAAGACATATTCATAAAACTGGGTTCGGGCTTGGGTAGCTCAATTAGGTCTAAGCGGTTGATCAAACCGAATCAAGAGTTGGTTAGATGGGATCAACAAGTGCTTAAATTGACCAGCCTAATAGGATTAAGTCTGGGTCAAGATCGAAGTCACATGAGTGATCGATCAAGCTAAGACCTAATTAGGCTCAGTGGTTAGAGTCTGGATTGTAGGCTAACCCGATTGGTTCTGGCTCAATAATTTGGTGTCTAAGGTAAGTTTGGCAAATACGACTCGACTAATTTTTAATTGGGAAGCTACTCGACTCGAATGCATTCTTGTCGAGTTAATGGCATATTCCCTTCCACCGGTCTCACTTACCTGGCCATATTTGTTGACACAGTTCTGATCTGAGGTGGTCAATAATCCGAGCTAACCCATGCCACTAGGTTAGTCATAATTGGTTATGACTAATGTCAAGTCTAGTTTAATGAGACCTAAATCAATATCTCCTAAGAAAAGATTAAGTCTAAGGTCTTCCACCATTGTAGATGTGCGGGCCCTTCCCGGGGTTGATTGTTCTCGGCTGGATACAGTGGTTCAGTTGCACCGAGAAGATGCAACCATGTCTATTAGGCATTGGATGCTATGGGCTGGAGGATGGATTGGGCTCAATATTTTGGATATGTTGAGAGACTCAATTAGGAAATCCAATCTATGCAAATGGTGGGTCTGACTTAACTAAGAAGTGGATCAATATTTTGGGCATACGGTGAGATTCATGAATTAGAGATCAAGTTTGGGTGCACCATGATTAGAGAATCATTGAACAAGAGTTGTTCACTCATTGGCTAACCCATCACTAATAATTGTTAGGTGAGATGATGAGTCAGTTGGTGGGACTACACCATCCACTAGAAATCATTAATCATGAAGATTTTTGCATCTCTACAGAGGGAGTATAGAATTCTGAGAAAATAGTAAAAGCTAATTTATTTAAAAATAAAACTCCTAAATAAATTGGTCAAGTCTTAATTACAATATCTAACTAGAAACTTTGACTCTCTATAGAAAAATATCTACGTCCAACCCACTAGCATATATCCTGGACATTCATAGACTGACCGAACCTAATTATAAGGATTGGCTTCAGATCTTCAAAATCATTTTGGGTTCTGAGAAGTTAACTCATGTATTGGATCAGGACCCTCCCACCTTACCAGCTCATCCATTTGCTGAACAAAGAGCGTCTCTTGATAAGTGGGCGGATGAAGATAACAAGGCTAGATATTACATGTTGGGCTTGATGTCTGATGAGCTTTAGTACCAACATGAAGATATCAAGACTGTCCATCAAATATTGGCTCACCTACAAGAGATGTTTGATGAATAGAGTCACACAACCAAGTATCAAATCAGTAATCGACTATTCAAGGCTAAAATGCATGACGGGCAGTCAGTCCAAGATCATTGTCTGATAATGATCAAGGACCTAAAAGAGCTTGAGAAGCTTTGAGTGAAGTTGGATTTGGATCTACAGAATGATATAATTCTACAATCTTTGACTGATGCATATAGGTAGTTCATCATGAACTACCATATGCATAAACTTCAAAATTTTCTAGCCGAGCTTATGAACATGCTAGTTACTGCTGAGCTTTCTATGAAAGGTTCTAAAGGCTCAGTGCTTGCTATGGAACGAACTTCTTCCAAGAGAAAGTCTTTTGAAAAGAAGAAGAAGTCTGTGAAAAGGCAAAAGATAGAAGGAGGAAAGAAGAAAAAGATAGAGCTGAAGAAGAAGGCCATTAATAAAAGAATGTATTTCCATTGCAACACTGATGGCCACTGAAAGCAAAACTGCCCTACATACCTGGCCATCCTGAAGAATAAGAAGGAGGCAGGTCCTTCTGGATGTATGCTCGTTATTGAGTCTAACCTTATGATTTCTTCTGCATTCAGTTGGGTGCTTGACTCTGGTTCTAATGCTCATTTGTGCACATCCATGCAGGATCTTGAGGATAGCAGGAGGCTGAGGGATGGTGAGATGATCCTGCGCATTTAAAATGGAGCAAGAGTTGCTGCTGTGGCTGTGAAAATATACCCTCTTCGACTACCATCTAGTTTAGCTTAGTATTAAAAGATTGTTATTATATGCCTACAGCAAGCAGAAATTTGATTTTTATTTCATGCCTAGCACTAGAAGCTATGTAATTAGTTTTCTTAAGGACCATTGTAACATTCTTTATGAAAGAAATAAAATTGCAAGTGGTTTTCTTATTAATAGTCTTTACCAGTTACATATTGATGTATCTATTTTTAATATCTAGCAAAATGTGAATGCCATGAACAACCTAGGGATAGTCCAAATGATAGGTATCTATGGCACCTAAGACTAGGTCATATAGCAGAAGATAGGGTTAACAAATTGGAAAAAAATGAGCTATTGAGTTTGTTGACTTCCGAGTCATATCCAATTTGTGAATCTTATCTTCATGGCAAAATGACTAAGCTTTCTTTTGTTGGACATGGAGAAAGGGCCACGGATCTTCTTGCCATAGTACATACTGATGTATGCGACCCATTTGATGTGCCGACTAGAGGCAACTTTGTCTACTTCATAATCTTTAACGATGATTTATCTAGGTATTGGTATGTGTATCTTATGAGACACAAGTCTGAAGCTTTTGAAAAGTTCAAGAAATTCAGACATGAAGTAGAAAAGCAAACTGAAAAATGTATTAAGGTCCTTCGATCAAATTAAGGAGGTGAATACCTTAGTCGGAAATTCTTGGACTATCTCAAGAAAAATGGTAGAGTCCCTCAATGGACTCAACCTGAAACACCTCAACATAATGGGATTTCAGAATGGAGGAATCAAATCCTATTAGATATGGTCTGATACATGATGAGCTTCACAGACCTCCCTGATTTTCTTTGGGAATATAGTTTGTTAACTGCAATATACTTACTGAATAGGGTTCTTTCTAAAACCATTCCTACCATACCGTATAAGATATGGCATGGTAAGAAATCAAGTCTGAGTCATCTCAAAATTTGGGCTTGTCTGATGTTAAATATATGCGCCCTAGAAGCCCGAATTGGCTGACACTTGTAATACACTTCTAGGGGAAAAATTATAATTTTGACTAATACCAATAAAATGGGTTATTTTCTATTACATATGTGTATTTAGTGTTTGTGATACATCCTTTGAGTTAATGGTAATGATAATTCATATTTTCAAGAGTTGAAAATTTAAGACATGAATAATCATTATTAACTCATAAAATGGTCCCAACCATGGAATCATCACGAGGATGGTGATTGATCCAGAAGGTTGGTGTACAATCGCTTCTCTTTAGTAGATGAGTCTTGAGTCTATGGTGTGGAGACACCGGAGCGAGAGTACAGGTACTCGTTAGAGAACGAGGGCACTGAGCGTGACCACCTCGAGTAGTCATTAGGGAGTCTACCTTCTCGTCAATGACTGACTCGATGCTGCAGTAGTGTGTCTGGTTCTTTGACCTGAGATGCATCGACAGTTCACCTTGAGGGTGTTATAGTTTGACTACACCATTACTCGGTCTCCTAGCCATATGGAATCCTGAGGTGTATGTTGGCTATAGCATGTTCATTGTAGGAACTGGATTGCATCAAGATGGGAATCTATCTACCTCGGTGGTAGAGGAGCAGCCCTATGATGATCATGAGAATCAAGTCCTAGAAGTCCATGGCCATGGCAGAGTGAAATAATAGAAAGAGTTTCTATTTAGATTTTCACATTGGACTTGAATCGAATGATTACATCATATGACAGAGACTAGGGTTTGACGAGTTCACCTTAACCCTAATCTGATCGGGGCTCAAGATAGAAGAACTTAATCACACAGGTAGCTGCACCAAGAGGTTCGCATTCAGCTCTGATGGGTTGCCACCATATACTGCTAGGTGTCACTGGTGGATTTTGGGAGCAATTAGAATGATTTAGATGATCGATCATTCTAGCTGTTCGAATCAGAAGAGTTCTGATCCATCGAAAGGAGTTTCGATGATGTCGATGATAGAGATCATGACATATCCCATTACCATACAGAACTGAACCTAACTGGGTCACACAAATAAGGGTTTGAATCTGGTGATCATCAATTGAACTGATCCAGTTCAATTGATCTGAATGAGATTCAATTAGGTTCAAGAAAATCGTGCTAGCACTCGATTGAACCTAACGTTCTTCTTTTACTATCATAAATAGTTGTCCTGACTGAGCCAAAGGAGTTTGTGCTCAATCAGAGGCCTTCATATGGTCTGACTGGAGGTTGTCCAAGTCAGAAAAGGTTGTCTTATTTTGTAAGACATTACCTGCCATTTTTGGTCACCTGCCATTTCTCATTCTTTGACTTTGGTCAAAAGTTGACCTTTGACTGGTCAAACGTTGACCATTGACACTTTGACTTTCTGTCCACATGTCATGCACCTATTGGAGAGCTGGTGGGGGCCTGTCCCCCTACCAGAACCTGGCAAGGAGGAGGGCGCACGCCACCCTTGGCGTGTGCCCAAGTTGGAGGCGCCCAGGAGTCCCTGTTGGACAGGGACTCCATCTCCTTTTTGGATTCCAATTAGAGTTCTCCTAAGAACCAACTTTGACTGGTCTTAGGCACCCTCTAAGGAGGAATCCAGGGGACTCTATTTCCACCAATCAGATTTAGATCTGATTTCACAAAGAGTTGTGATTGGTTGGGAAGAAGAGGAGTTGGATCACAGACAGTCTATAAATAAGACCCTGCGCCCAACTCAAATTAAAAATTGGAGAATTGAAATCCCATGCCCCAAGGCTGCCTCTCCCCTCTTCCTCCATGCCAAACCCACCTTCTCCCTCTCCTCTCCACGTCCAAAAGTATTTTGGACCTTGGTTGGTGCGATCCAGATCAAGAGAAAGGCGACTGAAAGCTAGAAGGCTGCGCTGCTGCAAAGGACAACTGCTGATCTTCAAAAGAAGTTTTGAAGATCCTCCAGATCAGATCCAAATCTAATTTTTAGAGATGTGATAGAGAAGAAGAGGATCTCCAGATCTGGCCCAAGTGGATACCGATAGAGGCCAAGCACTTGCGTGGCTAGATCCAGAATCTTCTACTGCTCATAGGATCATCATCGGGTAATAGGATTACCCACTTCAAGGTAAATTAAATTTAATTTAATTTATTTGATTTTACTTTAATTATTAAAATAATAAAAATTAGATCTAAAATATCTCAGATTTGATCTAGATCAAAGAGAAAAAATTTTGAAATATATCTCTTGATCTGATCAGATCTGAATGAATCTGGTCGGAGAAATCAGGATTTCCGTTCATTTGGCTCATGTCAAAAGACAACAAATGGATAAGTTAGACTTTAGGTCTTTTAGAGCTCGATTTATAGGATATCCTAAAGAGTCATTAGAATATTATTTCTACATTTCCGAAGATTATAATGTGATTGTGAGTCGACATGCCATCTTACTTGAGAAATAGTTTATTCAAGATAGCGGCATTAGAAAGCAGATCAAGCTCGAGGAGAAAGTCTCACAAGAGCAATGAGCTAAGGACCAAATAGAACCAAATCAGGTTGAGCCAATACAATCACTACCTCCTCCTCCTCGTCGATCGAAAAGGGTTTTCCATCCTCTTGAGAGGTACTTAGGTATTATTTTAGAGAAAGTAGAGGAAATGTTCCTCGTAGGTAATGGGGTTCATGGTGATGATCCTAAAACCTACAACGAGGTGACATTGTATATCAACTACAAGAAGGTATAGTATCTATTGGGTGTAAATGGATCTACAAGAGAAAGATTAGTGCAGATGGGAATGTGGAGACATTCAAAGCTAGATTAGTAGCTAAAGGATATAGTCAATGCGAAGGCGTTGACTATCAGAATACCTTTTCACCAATAGCTATGCTAAAATCCATCCGCATATTGCTTGCTATTGCAGCCTATTTTGATTATGAAATATGGAAAATGGATGTGAAAATGGTGTTCTTAAATGGATACCTTGAGGAAGATATCTATATGGAACAACCACTAGGTTTCACATCCGGTGATGCTGATCATAAGGTATGCAAATTGTAAAGATCCATATATGGAGTTAAGCAAGCATCTCGGAGTTGGAATACTCGTTTTAATAATGTGAACAAATTATTTGGTTTCATCAAAAATAAGGAGGAACAATATTTCTTCAGAAAGGTCAGTGGGAGCGCTGTTGTCTTCCTCGTATTGTACATGGATGATATCCTTCTTATTGAAAATGATATTCCCATATTGACCACAGTTAAAATATGGTTATCCAAAGAATTCTTCATGAGAGACCTAGAAGAAGCATCCTATATTCTAGGAATTAAGGTCTATAGAGATAGACCAAATAGGATGCTAGAACTTTCACCGAAGATGTACATAGAGGTAGTGCTTAAGAGGTTGAGCATGAAAAACTCTAAGAGTGGTTTGGTACCCTTTAGACATGACATTCATCTTTCCAAGAAGATGTGCCCTAGCATACCTGAGGAGATAGAATGCATTAGCAAGATCCCTTATGCTTCAGCAATAGGGAGCCTCAAGTATGCCATGTTATGTTCATGACCTGATATAGCTCATGCTGTGAGTGTCACGAGCAAATATCAATCAAATTCAGGTGAAGAATACTGAACTTCTGGGAAATGTATCCTTAAGTACTTGAGAAGAACTAAGGATATGTTGTTGGTTTTTGGTAATGGAGAACTCCATGTCCAGGGGTATACAGAATCGGATTTTATGCTCGATGTAGATGATCGAAAGTCGACATCTTAGAGTCTATTTGTGTGTAATGATGGTGCTATTAGTTGGAAGAGTTTCAAACAGATAGTGATAGAAGATTCCACCATGAAAGCAGAATACATCGCTGCATCAGAAGCTGCAAAGGAGGCATTCTGGTACAAAAAATTTACCACAGAGATTGGAGTGATGCAATCAGATGCCATTCCTCTATACTACAACAATAATGGCACCATAGCCCTTGCTAAGGAGTCGAGGTCTCACCAAAAATCCAAGCACATCGAGCGGCAATACCACCTCATCAGCGATTACCTCGAAAAGGATTACGTCGAGATCAAAAGAGTCGACTATGTAGATAATGTGGTGGATCCACTCACAAAGCCATTGGGCTAGCAGAAGATCGAAGCCCACCTTGAGAAGATGAAATTTTGATTTATAGCCAATTGGCTTTAGGTTAAGTGGGAGTTTGTTAGATATATGTGCCCTAGAAGCCAAAATTAGCTGACAGTCGTAGTACACTTTTAAGGGCAAAATTATAATTTTGATTATAAATAATAAAATAGATTATTTTCTATCATAATGTGTATTTAGTGTCTGTGATACATCTCTTGAGTTAATGGTAATGATAATTCTTATTTTCAAGAGTTGAAAATTTAAGATATGAATTTTTATTATTAACTCATAAAATGCTTCCGACCGTAGGATCATCATGAGGATGGTGATTGATCCAGAAGGTTGGTGTACAATTGCTTCTTTATAGTAGATGAGTCTTGAGTCTATGGTGTAGAGACACCGAAGCGAGTGTATAGATACTCGTTAGAGAACAAGGGCACTGAGCATGACCACCTCGAGCAGTCATAAGGAAGTCTACCTTCTAGTCGATGACTGGCTCAAAGCTGTAGTGGTGTGTCTAGTTCTTTGACCTGAGGTGCATCGGTAGTTCACCTTGAGTATGCTATAGTTTTACTATGCCATGACTCGGTCTCCTAGCCATTTGGAATTCTGAGGTCTATGTTGGCTATAGCATGTTCATTGTAGAAATTGGATTGCACCAAGAGGGAATCTATCTACCTCGGTAGATGAGGAGCAGCTCTATGATGATCATGAGAATCAAGTCCATAAGCACATGGTCATGGAAAAGTGAAATAATAAAAAGAGTTTCTATTAAGGTTTTCACATCGGACTTGAATTAAATGATTAAATATATGACAGAAATTAGGGTTTGATGAGTTCACCTTAACCCTAATCTGATCGGAGCTCCAGATAGAAGAACTTAATCACACATGTAACTACACCAAGAGGTTCATTTTTAGTTTTGATGGGTTGCCATCATATACTACTAGGTGTCACTAATGGATTTAGGAAGCAATTAGAATGATTTGGATGATCGATCATTCTAGTTGTCTGAATCAGAAAAGTTCTTATCCACTGAAAGGTGTTTCGATGATGTCGATAATGGAGATCACGATATATCCCATTACCATATAGAATTGAATCTAACTAGATCACACAAATAAAGGATTTGATCTGCATATCATCAATTAGACTAATCTAGTTTAATTGATTTGAATTAGATTCAATTAGGTTCAAGAAAATCGTGCTAGCACACGATTGAGCCTAATGTTCTTTTTCAATAATCATTATCTCGACTGAGTCAAATATGTTTGTGCTCACTCAGGTGCTTTTACTTGGTCTGACTGGAGCTTGTCTAGGTCAGAAAAGGGTTGTCTTAATTTATGAGAAAAATTTGAGACAACACTTGCTATTTTCCATCACCTACTAATTCTTGTCTTTTGATTTTGGTCAAACATTGACCTTTGATACTTAGACATCTATCTATGCATCATGCACCCATAAGAGAGTAGATAGGGGCTTGTCCCCTTGCTAGAAAGAGTAAAGAAGGGGGTGCATGCCTAGGACGGCATGTCCCTAAGGATAGGGATGCCTGGAGTCCCATATAGATGGGACTCCAGGTTGCTTCTTGGAATCAAACTAGGTGGCACCAAGGACTCTGCTTTGACTACTCTTGGTGCCACCTAAGGGTGTTGGAAAGGGGCTCTCATCTGATTGGATCAGGTGATGTCATCCCATCAATCTGATTTAGATCTGATTGCACGAAGAGATGTGATTGGCCGGGATGATGTGGCACTGCATGGCGTAGCAGGGTCTATATAAACCCTCTCTACTACTATCTTTAGATGACTTCTCTCTTTTACCACACCACATTGCTCTCTCCCTCTCTCCTCTATGCCTTCCTTAGATCCTCTCTCTCCTCTCCATGCCCAAGAGCCTTTGAGCTCAAGTTTGGTGCAATCTAGACAGGAGAAAGGCGACAAGAAAGGAAGAAAGCAGTACTGCTGCAAGAGACAACATCGAATCTTCAAAAGTTATTTTGAAGATCTTCAAGATCTGATCCAGATTTGATCTTTGAAGGATAGATCGAGAAGGTGGAGATATCCAAATCTTGCTTGAGTGGATATTGGTAGAGGCCAGGCAATTGCGTGGCTGCATCCAGAACCTCAGACAATCAGTAGGATCATCATAGGATAATTAGATTATCCAAGAACACGATATAAATTAAATTTTATTTAATTTATTTTAATTTAATTTTATTTTATTAGATCTATCAAATCAGATCTAAAAAGTATTAGATTTGATTTAGATCTAAAAGAAAATTTTTTTGAAATATTCCTCATGATCAAATTAGATCTGAATGAATCTGACCCAGGAAATAGGTTTTTTCCTTCAACAGCACATGCCTTGGGAGGCGTGCACCCAAAGATAATGACTCCTAGAGTCCCATACAGATGGAACTCTAGGTTGATTCATGGAATAAAATTAGGTGGCGCCTAAAACTCTACTTTGACCAGTCTTGGCGCCACCTAAGGATATTGGAGAGGGGCTCTCATCTGATTGGATCAGGTGATGTCATCCCATCAATCATATTTAGATCTAATTATGCGAAGAGACATGATTGGTCGGGATGATGTGGCATTGCATGGCGCAACAGGATCTATATAAACCCTATTTGTGCCTAGGTTTACAGAGGTTCTCCCTTTGCCCATGCCACATAGCCATCTCCCTCTCTCCTCCAAGCCTACCTCTAATCCTCTCTCTCCTCTCTACGCTCAAGGAGCTTTGGGCTTCAGTTTGGTGTGATCCAGGCAAGAGAAAGCCGACAGAAAATGAAGAAGGCAGCACTGCTGCAAGAGATGACATTGGATCTTCAAAAATTATTTTGAAGACTTTCAAGATCAAATCTAGATATGATCTTTGGAGGAAAGATTAAGAAGGAGGAGATATCCAAATTCTGCCCGAGTGGATACCAGTAGAGGCTAGGCGATTGCGTGGCAACATCCAGAACCTTAGGCAATCAGTAGGATTATCACAGGGTAATAAGATTACCCAAGAACAAGGTATAAATTAAATATAATTTATTTTATTTTAATTTATTTTATCTTATTATATCTATCAAATTAAATCTAAAAAGTATCAAAATTAATTTATATCTAAGAAAAAAAATTTTAAAATATTTCTCTTGCTCAAATCAGATTTGAACGAACCTGATCCGAAAAATAGGTTTTTTCCTTCAACTGGTATCAGAGCTAGGATCCTATAAATAATTTAGATTTGATTTTAATTTAATTTTGAGCTAATAATTAGGTGATTTCAAAGGTCACATGAGATGTGATTATATTTAAAATTAAAAAAATTAAAATGAAATAATTTAGATCTAAGTTCTAGAAGATGCATGACTAGTTATAGAGTAGAATAGTTCTATGTATAGTCTTGCATGATCATAATTTAATTTGATTAAGTTATAATTTTTAGATTAATTTATTTACTATTTTATAATATTATAAATATTATAATAAAATCTAAAAAATAAAAAATAAAGTTATTTAATTTTTTGTTCATATGAGATATGATGAATGCATGTTTGGACTAGTTGTAGAATAGTTTTACATAATTATCTAGTATAGAACTTATTTTGTTAAGATCAATTTAAATTTAATTCCTTTAGATGATTATGAGATAATTTAGATTTAAAAAATATGCATGATATGATGCATGAGATGTATGCAAAACATATTTAAAGTTAGATCAATTTTATATATGAGATGTATGATGTATATCTAACTAGTTTTATAGTTTTTCATATTTTTGATTAAGGCATTCCCCTTGGTCATCCGGTCTTAAGAACAAAGTAGGATTTAAATGCCCTCTCCTTCCATTCGATGGAGTGTTCTTATGATGTGTAGGGGTACTGCGCATTCATCCTTAATCAAAAATCCAAAAACTTATTTTCTGCAAAATCCTAGATCCTGAAATCCTAAGATTTTATTTGCATATTTTATTTGTGAACCCTAAACTTAATTAAAAATTAAGATTATGAAATATGTTAAATCTAAAAATTAAAAATTTTTAGATCTAAGACATATTTATAAAATTGGGTTCGAGCTCGGATAGCTCAATTAGGACTAAGTGGTTGATCAAATCGAATCAAGAGTTGGTTAGACGGGATCAAGAGTGCTTAAATTGACCAGCCTAATAGGATTAAGTCTGGGTCAAGATCGAATCACATGAGTGATCGATCAAGCTAAGACCTAATTAGGCTTAGTGGTTAGAGTCTGGATTGTAGGCTAACCCGATTGGTTTTGGCTTAACTATTTGGTGTCTAAGATAAATTTGGCAGATACGATCGACTGATTTTTAATTGGAAGCTACTCGACTCGAATGCATTCTTATCGAGTGAAGGGCATATCCCTTAAACCAATCTCACTTACCTGACCATATTTGTTGGCTCAGTCCTGATCTGAGGTGATTAATAATCTGAGCTAACCGATGCCACTAGATTAGTCATAACTGTTATGACTATGTCAAGTCTAGTTTAATGAGACCTAAATCAAATCTTCCTAAGAAAAGATTAAGTCTAAGGTCTTCTTGAAGGTAAAAATCAGATTTTCTCAAATCAGGTTCGTTCAAATCTAATTACATCGAGAGGCACATTTTAAAATTTTTTTCTTAGATCCAAATCAGATCTGACATTTTTCAGATCTAATTTTATGATCTGATAAATAAAAAAATTAAATTAAATTAAATTTAAATTAATGTTAGCTTGATACTGGGTAATCCAATTACCTGTAGATGATCCTGTTGATTGCCTGAGGTTCTGGATCTAGCCATACAAGCGCCTGGCCTCTACTGGTATCCACTTGGGGTAGATCTGAAGATCTTCTTCTTCTCTTTTTTTTCCCAAAAATCAAATTTGGATCTGATTTGGAGGATCTTCAAAACTCCTTTCAAAGATCAGTAATTGTCTCTGCAGTAGTGCTGCCTTCTTCCTTTCTTGTCAGCCTTTTCTTATCTGGATCGCATCAAACTGAAGCCCAACTTCCTTGGGCATGGAGAGGAGAGAGAGGGTCAGAAGATGGCATGGAGGAGGGAGAGGGACCGCCTTAGGGTATGGGCTAAGAGAAACTCTCCTTAAGGTTAGGCACAGATAGGATTTATTTATAGACCATGCTGCGCCATGCAGTGCTGCATCATCCCGGCCAATCACGTTGCTTCATGCAATTAAATCTAAATCTGATTGATGGGATGACATCATCTGATCCAATCAGATGAGAGCCCTATAGATTCATCCTTAGATGGCACCTTAGACTGATCAAAGTCTATAGGTAAGGGTCACCTAGTTTGAATCCAAGAAGCAACCTGGAGTCCCATCCGTATGGGACTCCAGTGTTTATCCACGTGGGGTTCATGCCATCCTAGGCGTGCGCCCTCCATCTGCCTACCAAATCATGGGTGGACGTGGTCAATAAGTCTCTCGTATAGGTGGATGGCATGCGCCCTCCATCTGCCTACCAAAAAGTTGGTGGACTTGGTCAATAAGTCTCTCCTATGGGTGCATGACACATGGGCAGATGTCCAATGGTCAAAGATCAATGTTTGACCAAAATCAAAGGACAAAAATTAGCAGGTGATGAAAAATGATAGGTGTTATCTTAAATTTATTTCAAAAATTAAAATAACCTTTTTCTAACTAGGACAAGCTTCAGTCAGATCAGGTAAAGGTACCTGAGTGAGCACAAACATATTTGGCTCAGTTGACACAACTTTTAATGATAGAAAAAGGAGAACGTTAGGCTCAATCATGTGCTAGCATGATTTTCTTGAACCTAATTGAATCTAATTCAAATCAATTAAACTGGATTAGTCCAATTGATGATATCCAAATTGAAATCCTTATTTTTGTTACCCAATTAGGTTCAATTCTATATGGTAATGGGATATGTCATGATCTCCATCACCGACATCATCGAAACTCCTTTCATTGGATCAGAACTGTTCTGATTCAGACAACTAGAATGATCGATCATCTAAATCATTCTAATTGCTCTCAAAATCCACCAGTGACACCTAGCAGTATATGGTGGCAATCCATCAAAATTAAAAATGAACCTCTTGGTGTAGCTACTTGTGTGATTAAGTTCTTTTATCGTGAGCCCTGATCAGATTAGGGTTAAGGTGAACTCGTCAAACCCTAATTTTTATCATATGATTTAATCATTCAATTCAAGTTCGATGTGAAAACCTTAATAGAAATTCTTTCTATTATTTCACTCTCTGCCATGGCCATGGGCTTATGGACTTGATTCTCATGATCATCATAGGACTGCTCCTCATCCATCGAGGTAGATAGATTCCATCTTGGTGCAATCCAATTCCTACAATGAGATGCTATAGCCAACATACACCTCAGAATTCCGAATGGCTAGGAGATCGAGTCATGGTATAGTCAAACTATAACTCCCTCAAGGTGAACTACCGATGCACCTCAGGTCAAAGAACCAGACACACCACTGTAGCTTTGAGTTAGTCATTGACGAGAATGTAGACTTATGACTACTCGAGGTGGTCACGCTCAATGCCCTCGTTCTCTAATAAGTACATGTACTCTCACTCCAATTTCTCTATACCGCAGACTCAAGACTTATCTATTATGAAGAAACGATTGTACACTAACCTTCCAGATCAATGACCATCCTCATGACGATCCTACGATCAGGAGCCTTTTATGAGTTAATAAATGAAAATTCATGTCTTAAATTTTCAACTCTTGAAAATAAGAATTATCATTATCATTAACTCAAGGGATGTATCACAGACACTAAATACACATATGTGATAGAAAATAATCCATTTTATTATTTATAGTCAAAATTATAATTTTGCCTATAGAAGTGTATTACAAGTGTCAGCCAATTCTGGCTTCTAAGGCACACATATCTAACAAACTCCCACTTGACCAAAAGCTAATTAGCTATAAATCTAAGTCCCATCTTCTAAAGGTGGGCTTCGATCTTCTGCTGGCCCAATGGCTTTGTAAGTAGGTCCGCTGCATTGTTTGTGGAGTCGACTCTCTTGACCTCGACGTAATCCTTCTCGAGGTAATCGCGGTTAAGGTGATATCGCCGCTCGATGTGCTTGGATTTCTAATGCGACCTTGGCTCCTTAGCAAGGGCTATGGCGCCATTGTTGTCACAGTACAGAGTAATGATATCTGATGGCATCACTCCAATCTTTACGGCAAACTTCTTGTACTAGAATGCCTCATTTATAGCTTCTAACGCAGTAATGTATTCTGCTTCCATGGTGGAATCTGCTATTACTGTCTGCTTGAAATTTTTTCAAATGATAGCTCCACCATTGCACATAAATAGAGTCCCAAATGTTAACTTTCGATCATCTATATCGGACATAAAATTCGAGTCTGTATACCCCTAGACTTGGAGTTCTCCATTACCAAAGACCAACAACATATCCTTAGTTCTTCTTAAGTACTTAAGGATACATTTCATAGAAGTCCAGTATTCTTCATCTGGATTCGACTGATATCTGCTCGTGACACTCACAGCATGGGCTATATCAGGTCGTGTACATAACATGGCATGCATGAGGCTCCCTATTACTAAAGCATAAGGGATCTTGCTCATGTGTTTTATTTCCTCAGGTGTGCTAGGGCATATCTTCTTAGAAAGATGAATGTCATATCTTAAGGGTACTAAACCCCTCTTAGAGTTTTCCATGCTAAACCTTTTTAGCACTTCTTCTTTGTATAATTTTTGTGAAAGTCCTAGCATCCTATTTGGTCTATCTCTATAGACCTTAATTTCCAAAATAAAGGATGCTTCTCCTAAGTCTTTCATGAAGAATTCTTTAGATAACCATATTTTAACTATGGTCAACATGGGAATATCATTCCCAATAAAGAGGATGTCATCCACGTATAATACAAGGAAGACAATAGCATTCCCACTGATCTTTTTGAAGATACATGGCTCCTCCTCATTTTTGATGAAATCAAATAGTTTGATCACATCATTAAAATGAGTGTTCCAGCTTTGAGATGCTTGCTTAAGTCCATATATGGACCTTTGTAGCTTGCAAACCTTGTGATCATCATCACAGGATGTGAAACCAAGCAGCTATTCTATATAGATATCTTCCTCAAGATATTCATTTAAGAACATCATTTTCACATCCATTTGCTATATTTCATAATTGAAATAGGCTGCAACAGCAAGCAATATGCAGATGGATTTTAGCATAGCTACTGGCGAAAAGGTATCCTGATAGTCAATGCCTTTGTGCTGACTTTAACCTTTTACCACTAATCTAGCCTTGAATATCTCTACATTCCCATTTGCATCAATCTTTCTCTTGTAGATCCATTTACATCCAATAGGTATTATACCTTATGGTGGATCTACCAAGGTCCAAACTTGGTTTGAGTGCATCGAGTCAATTTCTGACTTCATTGCCTCTAACTATTTCTTGGAGTCGATATCTAATATTGCCTCATTATAGATTTTAGGAACATCACCATGAACCCCATTACCTACGAGGAACATTTTCTCTACTTTCTCTGAAATAGTACCTAAGTACCTCTCAGTAGGATGGAAAATCCTTTCCAATCTACGAGGTGGAGGAGGTAGTGAATGGATTGGCTCAACCTGATTTGGTTCCATTAGGCCCTTAGCTCGTTGCTCTTGTGAGACTTTCTCGTCGAGCTTGATCTACTTTACAATGCCACTATCTTGAATAAACTATTTTTCAAGAAAGATGGTATATCGACTTACAATCACATTATGATCTTCTAGAACATAGAAATAATATTCTAATAACTCTTTAGGATATCCTATAAATCAAGCTCTAAAGGACCTAAAGTCTAACTTGTCCACTTGTTGTGTCTTGACATGAGCCGAACAATCCCAAATTTTAAGATGACTCAGACTTGGTTTCTTACCATGCCATATCTCATAAGGTGTGGTAGGAACGATTTTAGAAAAAATCCTATTCAATAAGTATATTGCAGTTAACAAACAGTATCCCCAAAGAAAATCAGGGAGGTCTATGAAGCTCATCATCGATCGGACCATATCTAATAGGGCCCGATTCCTCCGTTCTGAAACTTCATTGAGTTGAGGTATTCCAGGTGGAGTCCATTGAGAGACTATGCCATTTTTCTTGAGATAGTCTAGGAATTTTCGACTAAGGTATTCACCTCCTCGATCTGATCGACGAACCTTAATGTATTTTTCTGTTTGCTTTTCTACTTCATGTCTGAATTTTTTGAACTTTTCAAAAGCTTCAGACTTATGTCTCATAAGATACACATATCCATACCTAGACAAATCATCGATAAAGGTTATGAAGTAGATAAAGTTGTTAGATATATGTGCCCTAGAAGCCAGAATTGGCTGACACTTGTAATACACTTCTAGGGGCAAAATTATAATTTTGACTATAATTAATAAAATGGATTATTTTCTATCACATATATGCATTTAGTGTCTGTGATACATCCTTTGAGTTAATGGTAATGATAATTCATATTTTCAAAAGTTGAAAATTTAAGACATGAATAATCATTATTAACTCATAAAATGCTCCCGACCATAGGATCATCACGAGGATGGTGATTGATCCAGAAGGTTGGTGTACAATCGCTTCTCTTTAGTAGATAAGTCTTGAGTCTACGGTGTGGAGCCATTGGAGTGAGAGTAAAGGTACTTGTTAGAGAATGAGGGCACTGAGTGTGACCATCTCGAGTAGTCATTAGAGAGTCTACCTTTCCGTTAATGACTGACTCGATGCTGCAGTAGTGTGTCTGATTCTTTGACCTAAGGTGCATCGGCAGTTCATCTTGAGGGTGTTATAGTTTGACTACACCATTACTCGATCTTCTAGCCATATGGAATCCTGAGGTGTATGTTGGCTATAGCATGTTCATTGTAGGAACTTGATAGCATCAAGATGGAATCTATCTACCTCGATGGTAGAGGAGCAGCCCTATGATGATCATGAGAATCAAGTCCAGAAGTCCATGGCCATGGCAGAGTGAAATAATAGAAAGAGTTTCTATTTAGGTTTTCACATTGAACTTAAAATCGAATGATTACATCATATGACAGAGACTAGGGTTTGACGAGTTCACCTTAACCCTAATCTGATCGGGGCTTAAGATAAAAGAACTTAATCACCATAGGCAGTTACACCAAGAGATTTGCATTCAGCTCTGATGGGTTGCTACCATATACTGCTAGGTGTCACTGATGGATTTTGGGAGCAATTAGAATGATTTAGATGATCAATCATTCTAGCTGTTCGAATCAGAAGAGTTTTGATCCATCGAAAGAAGTTTCGATGATGTCGATTATAGAGATCATGACATATCCCATTACCATACAGAACTGAATCAAACTAGATCACACAAATAAGCATTTGAATTTATTGATCATCAATTAAACCAATCTGGTTTAATTAATCTGAATGAGATTCAATTAGGTTCAAGAAAATCGTGCTAGCACTCGATTGAACCTAACGTTCTTCTTTTACTATCATAAATAGTTGTCTTGACTGAGCCAAAGGAGTTTGTGCTCATTTAGAAGCCTTCACTTTGTCTGACTGGAGCTTGTCCAAGTCTGAAAAGGTTGTCTTATTTTGTAAGACATTACCTGCCCATTTTTGGTCATCTGCCATTTCTCGTCCTTTGACTTTGGCCAAAAGTTGACCTTTGACTGGTCAAATGTTGACCATTGATACTTTGACTTTTGTCCACATGTCATGCACCTATTGGAGGGTTGGTGGGGCTTGTTCTCCTGCCAGAACCTGGCAAGGAGGAGGGCGCACGCCACCCTTGGCGTGTGCCCAAGCTGGAGGCACCCAGGAGTCCCTGTTGGACAGGGACTCCATCTCCTTTTTGGATTCCGATTAGAGTTCTCCTAAGAATCAACTTTGACTGATCTTAGGCACCATCTAAGGAGGAATCCAGGGGACTCTATTCCCTCCAATTAAATTTAGATCTGATTTCATAAAGGATTGTGATTGGTTGGGAAGAAGAGGAGTTGGATCACGCTTAGTCTATAAATAAGACCCTACGCCTAACTCAAAGAGCATCACAATTCTCCATGCCCCAAGGCTGCTTCTCCTCTCCTCCTCCATGCCAAAGCACCTTCTCCCTCTCCTCTCCACATCCAAAGAGGTTTGGATTCTTGGTTGGTGCAATCTAGATGAGAGAAAGGTGATTGAAAGCTAGAAGGTTGCACTGCTGCAAAGGACGACTGCTGATCTTCGAAAAGTATTTTGAAGATCCTCCAAATCAGATCCAGATTTGATTTTTGGAGAAATGATAGAGAAGAAGAGAATCTTCAGATCTAGCATGAGTAGATATCGGTAGAGGCTAGGCACTTACGTGGCTAGATCCAGGACCTTTCGCTGCTCACAGGATCATCATCAGGTAATAGGATTACCCACATCAAGATAAATTAAATTTTATTTAATTTATTTAATTTTATTTTAATTATTAAAATAATAAGAATTAGATCTAAAATATCTTAAATTTGATCTAGATCAAAGAGAAAAAAATTAAAATATATCTTTTGATCTGATCAGATCTGAACGAACCTGATCCGGAAAATCAAAATTTTCCTTCAACTGGTATCAGAGCCATGGTTCTAAAAGTATTTAGATCTATTTTTAAATTTATTTTAAATAGAAAATAAGTGATTTTAGATGTCACATGAGATGTGATCAGATCTGAAATCAGAAAAAACTAAAATTAAATGATTTGGATCTAAGATTAGAAAATATGCATGACTAGTTCTAAAAATAGAATAGTTCTATAGAACAGTCTTATATATTTTCAATTTAATTTGATTAAAATATATTTTAGATCTATTTATTTATAATTTTTTGATATTATAATGGTTATAATAACATCTAAAAAATAACAAATAAAAATTATTTAATTTTAAACATCATATGAGATATGATTGATGCATGTCTAGACTAGTTGTAGAATAGTTCTACATAGTTGTCTAGATTAGAATTTATTTTGATTAGATCAATTTAAATCTAATTTTTTAGACTATTATGAGATAATTTAAATCTAAAAACATGCATGATTTGATACATGAGATGTATGCAAAATATGCCATGATTAGATCTAATTTGTATATGAGATATATGATATAGATCTAAAACTGTTTTGTAGTATTGCATGTTCCTGATTAAGGCGTTCCTCTTGGCCGTCTGATCATAAGATCAAAGAAGAGTTTAAAGGCCCTCTCCTCCCATCCGATGGAGCATTCTTATGACGTGTAGGGGTGCTGCATGTTCGTCCTTAATCAAAAATCCAAAACTTACTTTCTGCAAAATCCTAGATCTTGAAACCCTAGGATTTATTGTGCATATTTTATTTATGAACCCTACTTAATTAAAAATTAAGATTATGAAATATTAATTAGATCTAAAATTGATAATTTTAGATCTAAGACATATTCATAATACTAGGTTCTAGCTTGGGTAGCTCAATTAGGTCTAGGTGGTTGATCAAACCAAATCAAGAGTTGGTTAGATGGAATCAACCATGCTTAAATTGACCAACCTAATAGGATTAAGTTTGGGTCAAGATCGAGTCACGATCAAGCAAGACCTAATTAGGCTCAAAGGTTAGAGTCTAGATTATAGGCTAATCCAATTGGTTCTGACTCAACAATTTGGTGTCTAAGGTAAATTTGGCACATACGACTGACTGGTTTTTAATTGGAAGCTACTCGACCTGAATGCATTCTTGTATGAGTTAATGGCATATTTCTTCCACTGGTCTCACTTACTTGGCCATATCTATTGACACAGTTCTGATCTGAGGTGGTCAATAATCCAAGCTAACCTATGCCACTAGGTTATGTTAGATATATGTGCCCTAGAAGCCAGAATTGGCTGACACTTGTAATACACTTCTAGGGGCAAAATTATAATTTTGAGTATAATTAATGAAATGGGTTATTTTCTATCACACCTGTGTATTTAGTGTCTGTGATACATCCTTTGAGTTAATGGTAATGATAATTCATATTTTCAAGAGTTGAAAATTTAAGACATGAATAATCATTATTAACTCATAAACAGCTCCCGACCATAGGATCATCACGAGGATGGTGATTGATCCGGAAGGTTGGTGTACGATCGCTTCTCTTTAGTAGAATGAGTCTTGAGTCTACGGTGTGGAGACAACCGGAGTGAGAGTAACAGGTACTCAATAGAGAAGAGGGCACTGAGCGTGACCACCTCGAGTAGTCATTAGGAAGTCTACCTTCTCGTCAATGACTGACTCGATGCTGCAGTAGTGTGTCTGGTTCTTTGACCTGAGATGCATCGGTAGTTCAACTTGAGGGTGTTATAGTTTGACTACACCATTACTCGGTCTTCTAGCCATATGGAATCCTGAGGTGTATGTTGGCTATAGCATGTTCATTATAGGAACTGGATTGCATCAAGATGGATCTATCTACCTCGGTGGTAGAGAGCAGCCTATGATAATCATGAGAATCAAGTCCTGAAGCCATGGCCATGGCAGAGTGAAATAATAAAGAGTTTTATTTAGTTTTCACATTGGACTTGAAATCGAATGATTACATCATATGACAGAGACTAGGGTTTGACGAGTTTACCTTAACCCTAATCTGATCGGGGCTCAAGATAGAAGAACTTAATCACACAGGTAGCTGCACCAAGAGGTTAGCATTCAGCTCTGATGGGTTGCCACCATATACTGCTAGGTGTCACTGGTGGATTTTGGGAGCAATTAGAATGATTTAGATGAACGATCATTCTAGCTGTTCGAATCAGAAGAGTTCTGATCCATCGAAAGGAGTTTCGATGATGTCGATGATAGAGATCATGACATATCCCATTACCATACAGAACTGAACCTAACTGGGTCACACAAACAAGGGTTTGAATCTGGTGATCATCAATTGAACTGATCTAGTTCAATTGATCTGAATGAGATTCAATTAGGTTCAAGGAAATCGTGCTAGCACTCGATTGAACCTAACGTTCTTCTTTTACTATCATAAATAAGTTGTCCTGTCTGAGCCAAAGGAGTTTGTGCTCAATCAGAGGCCTTCATATGGTCTAACTGGAGGTTGTCCAAGTTAGAGAAGGTTGTCTTATTTTATAAGACATGACCTGCCATTTTTGGTCATCTGCCATTTCTTGTTCTTTGACTTTGGTCAAAAGTCTACCTTTGACTGGTCAAACGTTGACCATTGACACTTTGACTTTTGGCCACATGTCATGCACCTATTGGAGAGCTGGTGGGGCCTGTCCCCTGCCAGAACCTGCAATGAGAGGCGCACGCCAAGGTGGCGTGAGCCCAAGTAGGAGGCGCCTAGGAGTCCCTTGTTGGACAAGGACTCCACCCCCTTTTGGATTCCAATCAGAGTTCTACTAAGAATCCAGTTTGACTGGTCTTAGGCACCCTCTAAGGAGGAATACAGGGGTCTCTATTCCAACCAATCAGATTTAGATCTGATTTCACAAAGGGTTGTGATTGGTTGAGAGGAAGAGGAGTTGGATTCACGCTTAGTCTAA
>QRFJ01002591.1:47216-66554 GCA_006176705.1 Cocos nucifera | reverse complement strand
TTACAGACTCCGCTTATAAAAGAGATCCTCCATATACGTTTTTGGGGAGAGCTCTCTTTTCCTTCCCATAACTCTGCTATTTTTCTTTTTTGAGCACTCCACTTTTGTTGGCCAGAAGAGCTAACTTGACCGTCGGAGGGTCTTATCGGAGCCACCACCCCCGACTTCAGTCAGAACTTTTCTTGTAGGTCCTCAGCGGCGACCTCATCTTCTCCGACTCCAGGAAACTCCAGCGTCTAGCGAAACTTTGCACCAATAGGATTGGTGCTAGAGGAAGGGTCCCCTCTATCTTTTGAGATTTTTTTGTTCTTAACGTCGTGCTCAGTAGAGATCTCTCTTTTTCTCCTCCAAAATTCTCCTTCCTAGGAAGGATGCCTTATAAACACATAAAGTATATTTATAAAAGTATTAATTTATTAATTAATTCATCATTATTTCTTAAGAATTAATATTTTTGTTTTATCTTTTATAGAAAAGAAGATCATGGATGAAAAGAGCTTGATTTATGGATCATAACAAAATAACTTTCACTCAAATTAGAGCTAAAATGTAAAAGTTATGAAGCCCAAAAGTTTTAAACAAAAGAAAAAAAAATATAGTCTAGTGCATGGTAGACCGACTAGCCAGTCGACAGATCCTGTGCAGACCGGCCAGCTCAGTAGGCATGGTGAATCAAAGAGTGCCACATGGCAGACATAAATCCATCACAGCTCATAGGGGCATATCTATCATTCTGCATCGAATGGCGTGCGGTGATTCACTGAGGCATTTGGAGATCCCGATCCATGCGGTCTAGTGGCACAGTACATGCACGATCAGATGGCAGCCATCCATCCCACCTAAGATCCGATTGTCCACATCAATTCCTGATTTGATTCGAAGAGATCCAACTGATTTGCACGATCCAACGGCCAGGAAGCGAGCCGATCAAGATCCAACGGTCAGAATTCATCTCTGACTTGATTAAGAAAGATCCAGTGCTATCGAACAGTCCAAATTCAATCTTAAGCTTGATTGAATGGATGAAAATTAATCCGAGTCTTATTTAAGCTATAGAAGTCCGATTTTGGTTAGATAGGTTTTATCTTTATTGGTTAGATATCAATTAAAGCTTATTAAAAAGAATACCAGCTATCAAATAAGTGACCAATTAAGATCCTGAGAATCCATCTCCATACCTGCAACTCCTCTTTAATTAATTTGCTATTTAATTTGCTTTCTTAATCAGCCTTTTAATTAATCAACTTTAAATTAACTCTAATCACATTTAATTTATAATTTAAATGCAATTAATATGATCTTTATAGATTCGATCCTGATTCATCCTATCTATATAGTTTGAGTTAGATTTTATTTTTGACCGCCCACGATAGCAATCAAATTTTGGCGTCATTGTCGGGGATCATGATTTATTTACTTTAAATAAATAAATAAAATTTAAAATAATTAAAATTTAAATTAAAAAATAAAAAATTAAAAAAATTAAAAAAATTTCATTGACACCGCGTAAGCGGTTTAGGGTTTAGAGACTTAATCACAAAACCTAATAAGTAAATCTAATTAATTTAAATTTGCATGTTTCACTTTACTTGGACATCTTGATTTTTTGCATCTCATTATCATAAGACACTTTAAGAGCACTAAATCAAATTAAACAAGATAAGATGGAGATTTGATCACCCTTTCTTAGCCCAAAAATTACAAACCTTCATATTGCGTTGACCCAAACCTTAATTATAAAATTAATTAGACGTTGGCCTCTAAGGATACTCGAGCTCATTAGAACAAGAAACCCTAAGAGTTTGACAAGATTAGGATTTGTTAATTCAATTGGTGTCTAAGGCAAGTGGTTCAGGGATGATTGGGCCCGAAGGAAGGTGGTTACTTAATTGGTTCCATTAGCTTACCTAGCCAAGCATAATTGATGTCTAAGGCAAGCAATGGAGGAACTCTCACCAACCTTACACTTACCTAGTCAATTAATTGGTTGATTCTTTACTTGGAGGGCTTGAAGGAGACCTTGGCTGTTAGGAGCTATCTAGATCTAGGAGAACCCTTAGCTAGGATTGATTGCATAACTAGATTGCTAACCTACAAACGTCAAACCTAATTAACTTCTTCGCATCTATTTCTTAGATTTAGGACTCTTTAGGATTTCATCTTTAGAATTTCTTTTATCTCTTTTTATCTTATTAAAAAAAATTCTATTATAAAAAAATTCTCTAAAAACTTAAAATTGTATTTGCTCTAAGGCATAATTATGGGGTATTTACTGGGGCATTGTTCATTACAACATAAAATTTAAACCCTAAATCCTAAAATCGAATGAACCCTTAGAGCTAATAAATCTAGAATTATGGCTGCACCCTTTCATCAATCAAGAGAATACTTTACCTCTTCTTCTTATACATATGATCCCTATACACCCATGTATGAACCTAATAGTGGTGGAATCTATGAGATTGAAAACTCCATAGATATCTACAATAAGATAGGTGAGCTATCCCAGAAACTTGACTATCTATTGAATATGAGATACTCTCCTACCTCATCCTTGCATGTGTGTGACATATGTTCGAGTCCCAACCATCTAGTTAGTGAATGTCCGACTGCATATCGATCTTGAAAATTTGTACATGAGCAGACATACCCAACTCCAACTCAGATCAATTATTATAACCCTTACTCCAACACCTATAGTCTAGGTTGGAAAAACTATTCAAATTTTTATGAGACATCACAACCAGCAACAATTTATGAACCTAATTATCCGGAGGAAACTTATACGGCATACCAATATCAAAATATTCAGCAATCCTCTTCAAGTACCTATAGTTCAACATTTAAAGAGAATATTTTACATATGTTAGAAAATCATACTCAATCTATAGCCAAGATAGAAACCTAACTTAGTCAGCTTACTACCACATTCAATAGTTGGGAGGAAGAATTATCTAGTCAGCCCATAAAGCAATATATAACTGAGAGCTCTAATATGCATGAAACTCTAATAGAACAGCCTAATATACAAACTGAAAACTATTATGAGGTGGATGTACCTATAGATGAAATAAAGGAAGCCATCCCTAGAATTATTTTTCAAAACCCAGTGCATACACGTTTAGATAGTTTTGGGGTAGATGATTTTAATATAGATGGGTGTGCTGAAAATATGAATGCATTATTAGAGCCACCCAATTTTAGCACCACTACCCTAGGGGTTGAGAAATATGAAATAATACGGGCTCCAATAGCTTTTCCTCTAGAATCACCACCTTCTTCAAAACTAAATCTACCCTTGGTCATACCTAAGTACACATGTTTAGAATTAAGTGACACTCTTCTGGTATCCATTACATCGGACTCAACCTTTACCCTAACATCTAAATTCATGAGCATACTAGAAGAACAAATAGAAGAAATTCTCAATAAACAAGGATCTATAAATGGATTCATAAATTATTTCTTAACATTAGAAAAATAAAACTGACTATAAATGGGACTATGAGTTACTTTATAAAGATTGACAAGAAAGGAAGGAACTAGATCTAGGGTTTCATAGGTAGATCTTGAAACTTTTTCAAGATCTTACAGCGAAAGATTTAAATAAATCTAAAATTTATTTAAATAATCATGTAAACATCTAGATCTCAGATCTATTACATGATTAAGGCATGATATTAAATTAAAAATTAAAAATAAATAAGAAAGAAAAAGGTTGATTAAATCAACCTAGATCCACACTACATCAAATGCAGGTATGAAGTTTATAAATCAGATCTATTATCTGAGCAAGTTTAGATGTTCTAACTTACTGATCCGAATTTGAGGATGAAGTCATGAGCCGTACACGCATCCGGCCTCTAGGAGTCATCCAAACGAGCCTACGGTCTCTGATCTGAAGTTTGATGCAGGAAATTAGCATATCATGCTAGTACTGTGCTGTTCCTTCTTCGACAGTTGATCCCATGCTCCCTTCTTCAAAATTTGGACTCTCCAAAATATGAGAAAAAAGATGAGAGTTTGCTAATTTGAGACTCTCTCAAAAAAGCTCAAAAGAAAGAAGGAGAGATTGAAAATAAAACAGCCCTAGAAGAAGATCCTCTCCTTCTTCTCTTTTCTCTCACCTAGACACCAAGTTTGGTGCCTATGGAATCCCCATGCCCAAGGACCCTCTTCCTTTGATTTTTGCACACCCCAAACCTCTTCCAAAGCTCTATATTTCACAAAAAAATTAGAATAAATTTCATCTAATAAATAGGGAAAAAGAAGAGTCTAAGTTAGGTCAAATTTCTAGACTAGGAATATCCAAACATGGTGTTGGGCACCGCCTCCACAATTTTTGGCATGGACCAGCAAGGGAGGGCACACAAAAAAGAAGATTATTTTCATAGAATAAGGAAAAAAAATATTAAAAGAGGGGACAACACTCAAGGGAAGATGTTTTGGTCGATAAAGTTTCTATCTCATAGAATCCTAAGCAAAACCAATTCCTCCTTTGACTTGGTCTTCCACCTAACTTCCAAATATGACTTGGAGAGAGAGAGGAGAGATGGAAATCAGGAAGAAAGGAATTTTCCATTAAAAATACCTAAGAAAAAGGTATGGAGGGTGTTGGGACCAAGGCGGCGCAAGGAGATAGGGAGTCCTAGTCATACTAGGACTCCTATTTTGACTTGGTCAAATAAGATCTTTTAACCAAATAAAATTAAGATTAAACCAATCCAATTAAATAAGATCCTAACCCATTTAAGAATTAAATTAAATTAAATTAAGTTATATTTAATTTTAATTTATTTTTTAATCAAATTAAAAAATTGGATTAGTCCGAGTCCTAGTTAGACTAGGACTAGTTCTTCCTTGCTCTTAGCTTATCTAATAAACCAATTGGACTTGATCCAATCAAGTCCAAACTAAATTTAATTAAATCATATTTAATTAGACTTAATCTCAATCTATTGGCTTAATCAAATTAAGCCAATTAGCAATCCAATTGCTAATCAATCCTCCTGTAATACTTGCACTAGGTTAAACACCAATCATATTGATTGTTTAATCCTAGAACGATTCTTAATCATTGATCAACCATCCGATCAGATCGTAAGCTCTAATGTATGTGACCTTATAGGTCCGAACCTAAGTTGATAGTACAGAAATAAATTTCTATATCAATCGAAGTAACCATCTAGCAATGATATTCGATGGCTGGATAGGTCAAAGGTGTAGAACACCATCCTTAGAACCCATGCGGATATAGTTTTCATATAAGTCATCTCCTTGACCATAATGCTCATAGGATACCTTAGAGTTCAACTGTCAACTCTGATCAGGTTGTCCATATTATATTTCAAAATACCAAATCCATCTGATGGATTACCCTGGCCAAGGTTTTGCTATATTGAAATATTGTGATACATTCTTCTCCAACTCTTGGAGTGGTCAATTCTATCTTGATCACACTCCGACTTTGCTAGTACTTGACTGTGCCCAAAAGTCTTTCATTACTGAATTAGAAATTCAGTTAGTTTGGTACTAAAGCATAGTTAGTTGCTTGCAAGTTACTGAGATGATCTCATGTCTAAGGGATATTTATACCTATATCCCATTAGAGACATTCTCGACAGCAGAATGCTCTAAAGTTGGTCACATTCAATGATGATGTACCCATACATCTCACCTGTATGTTATTTCAGTGTCTCCACACATCTTGGTTAAGAGGACAACCAACCTATATGGCATATAGCGATTTATGCTCGATAGATGCTGTCATCCTAATTAACAACCTATCATTTGGTCGTGAACAAATTTAAGGACTAATTGATAAATTCTCTCTTTATCAAAACTAAATACTCCTAAAGACTTCATTACAATAATGGAGTTCATTAGAAGATGTAAACTTATGATGAAAAAAGATGCTAAAATATTTTTTATTAATTAATAAATTAATTACAATATCTCAATCATCAACAGGCTAATGATTGGCTTTGGAACATAATTTTTAACAACTTCCACTTATCCTAAAGCCACTCAACACAGTATGTTCTCATCATCGACTTATGATTGTCGAACTCCTTGATTGCCAGGGCTTTAGTGAAGGTGTCGGCTAGGTTCTTCTTTCCATCGATCTTCTGAAGGTCGACATCACCATGATCTATGATCTCATGGACCAAATGGAAGCAGTGCAAAATGTGCTTTATTCACTGGTATTTCTTTGATTCCTTTGCTTGAGCTATGGCACTAGTGCTGTCGCAGTAGAGCAGGACTAGACCATCAATGAAGGGTGCTATACTGAGCTCGATGATGAACTTTCTCGGCCACATAGCTTTCTTTGCTACATCTGATGCTACCATATACTCTGCTTCGTAAACAGAGTCAGCCACTATATGTTGCTTGAAACTTTTCTAGTAGATGGCTCCACCATTTAGAGTAAAGATATACCCCAACATACTTTTACTGTCATCATGATCATATTGAAAGCTGGAGTCTATAAATCCCACAAGCTTCAGATCTGACTCACCATAATCCAACCATTGATCCTTAGTATTTCTTAAATACTTGAGGATGGTTTTAACCACCTTTCAGTGATTTTCGCTAGGGTTAGATTCGTATCTACTCATTACACCTAGTGAGTATGCCACGTCTGGTCTCGTACATGTCATTGCATACATAATAGATCTCACTACCAAAGCATATGTAATTCTACTTATATGCTCTCTCTCGTCAGGAGTTGTCGGACAATCTTTCTTAGAGAGAGAAATTCCTTGGCCTATCGGGAGATAGTCCTTTTTGAAATTTTCCATGTTGAACCTCTTCAGCATAGTTTCTATGTATGTGGATTGAGATATATCAAGCATCCTTTTAGATCTATCCCTATAGATCTTCATCCCTAGGATATAGGATGCTTCACCCAAGTCCTTCATGGAGAACTGTGATAACAACCAGACTATTATTCTTTATAGTGTGGGAATGTCATTCTCGATTAAGAGAATATTGTCCATGTACAAAATAAGAAATACCACAACTGGACCATTTGCCCATTTGTAAATGTAGAGTTCTTCTCTGTTCTTAATGAAGCTATACATTTTGATCACTTTGTCAAAATGCATATTCCAACTTCGAGATGCCTGCTTCAATCCATAAATAAATCTCTAAAGCTTGCACACCTTGGACTCATATGTGGATGTTAACCCTTCGGTTGTATCATATACATGTCTTCGATCAGCTCTCCATTTAGGAAAGCTGTTTTCACATCCATCTGTCAGATTTCATAGTCCAAATGGGCAGCAATGACAAGCATTATCCCAATGGATTTGAGCATTGCCATAGGAGAGAACATCTCATCATAGTCAATACTATAACGTTGACGATACCCCTTGGCAACCAGATGGGCTTTATAGGTCTCTACTTTTCCATCTGCACCCCTCTTCCTTTTGAAGACCCATTTACACTCAATGGGTTTAACCTCTTTACGTGGGTCAACTAATGTCCATACATCATTGACCTTCATGGAATCTATTTTGGATCTCATCACTTCTAGCCATTACTCAGAGTTGGGTCTCTGCATCGCATCCATATAAGTGATCGGATCCTCATCATTCTCATCGAGTTCGATGGGATCACCATCTTGGACCAAGAATCCATAGTATCTATCCAGATGGTGGGGTACTCTACTGGATCGTCTTATTGGTGCGAGATCACTAAGCTTTGGATCTGATCTGATCAAATCTAACTTAGGTTCAACATTCTGTGTCAAACTTTCTACCTGTTGAACTTCATCAAGTTCAACCTTAGAGGCAATAGTTCCTTCATCAACGAACTTCTTTTTCAAAAAGGTTGTCCTAAGTCTGACGAACACCTTTTGTTCATCAGCATGGTAGAAATAGTATTCTTTGGTCTCTTTTGTGTATCTTGTGAATGTACACTTATCAGACCTAGGTCTAAGTTTGTCTGTAACTAACTGTTTGACATAGTCGGACACCTCCAAAACCTAAGGTGTAAAAGTGCTGTGATATGAACGTGATATTATCAGTACAACATCATGTTTATCAGTTTAATTAAACTTCTTAAAATAATTAAAAATACATAGATAGCAGTGAGTCGGGTCAAATCCATAGGAAAGGTAGTATTTTTAGATTTAAAATCTTTGATTTTCTTAAAAGAAAAAGAAAAGAATTTGAAAATAAAATTTGAAGTCAAAAATTAAAAATTAAAATTATGAAGTAAAAATTAAATTATGTAGAAAAGTAAACTTGGTACTAAGATCTACTAATTAGATCTTAGCATCTACTTACAGTAAAATAAAAAAATAATAACTAAAGTATAGAAATTAAATTATAATAAAAATAAAAAGTATGAATTTAAAGATATAAAATAAAATTTATATTAATTAAAATTTTAAAATTTAAATATTTAAAATTTAAAAAAAAAATAAAATAAAATAGTCTGATATCTAATCTTGGATCGGTATGGATGGAAAGATGGTGTAGAAGCTCAGCTTTTCCTCTCGACATCAGTTATCTCGAAGCAGCCATTAACCCATAGCCTAGCTTTCTCCTATACCAAAGCTTCATCTTGATCGAAGACATCAATTTCTAGAGGCCTGGGATCCTTTTTATCGAGCTAAGAGGGCTAGAGAGTTTTCTTCTGGGCAATATGGGACTAAGGAGCTCTTTGATCATCAAAATATAAAAAAATTTGAGTGAGAATTAGATTAAAAGGAGTCTTGGATGAATTCTATTACTTTAGATGAAATCTGGCCATTGATAGAAATCCAACGGATCAAAAATCATCAAAATTGGATGCGTATCAGTCTAGATCAGGTCGGATTAAATTCTGACCATCCGATTGCATGTTGAAGTAGAAAATCTGGTTGTTGATCATACGTTGAGAGTCCTGATCACTGTCAGAAGCATTCTGGACCATCGAATCATCTCTTGAATCAAGCACTACCATTGGATGGCGTTCCACGTGATGTCTGATGTAGAAAAACTTCCTCCACCATCCGATCTTGACCTCAAGCTACCTGAGCCATCCAATCGTGCCTTTATTGTTGCCATGGACCACGTGGACCGACTGCACCATACACCTCAACCAATCAGCGCTCGCTGCTTTGATGCAAAATTACCTTTTTACCCTATAGACCGTGATGGATTTTCTATGAACCCTTTAATGGTCTAGGTCCACCATGTGTCGCACGCCGTGATTCACCGGTGTCTGCTGAGCTGGTGGTCCATGCTTGGATCATGGATCGACTAATGGCTTCCACGATTGAGTCAGCTTTGACGGCTTGGCTTGGCTTGCGGAGCCGACTGAGCCATTTTTTTTTTTAATTTTTTTATCTTTAGAAATTCATATCTTCTCCATTTTAGCTCCATTTTGCTCGAAACTTGCTTCGTTGTGATCAAAAAAATAAGCTCTTTCCACTAATTATAAAATTTTATTTTTAATTTTTTATTATTTTTAAATTAATTTTTAATTAATAAAAATATTAATTTCTTAAAAATATATATAAATTAATTATTAATTCTTAAAAATTAATATAAATTAATTAATAAATTAATACTTTTATTAGTAAATTTATGGTACTTATCACCCCCCAACTTTAGCTTTGCTCGTCCTCAAGTAAAGAAAAAATTTAGTTTAAAATATCTTTTAACTTTAGAATTTTAAATTTTACCTGAGTAATTTTCAAAATGGCTATTGATATTCAGTAGAGATTAAATGAGATATATCATTGGAGTATTAATACTTACTAATAAAAAAATTAAGTAAAGAACATTAAATTTTTCTAAATTTTTTCTAAATTATTCTACCTTTATCTCTGATTTGTCTAAACTTTCATATTGATAAGTGTATTGCTACTTCCGCCCTTCATTTATTGATTTTTATTTTTACATTGCCCACTTTTTGATGCAAATATTATTGCTTACTTAGGCAACAGGACTCGATTACTCGATGGAAAATTAATATTTTTTTTTTAATATTGTACTACTATTGAGTATCTTAATCCATTAAGCTTTCTATTTGATCCATGTAGCGAGTCTTGGGCCAATAACTCCCAAACCAGTTGACTTTAAGGTACTAGGTATAGAATATCCCTCAGGCTTACTAGCTCAAATCAAACAGGCTACGAGTTAAGACTAGCTTTACAACGAGCTTCTTTGCCCTTTCCATCTTTTGATGTGAAACTCAATGCTTGCTTAGGCAAAGAGGCCTGGTTACTTAGTGAGAAGTACTTGAAAATTATTTTATTTAATTTTTTATATAGAAATTATTTTATTTAATTTTTTTATATGATGAAATGTATAGTTATCCTACATAAGTCTATAAAATGTAGCCTTTTTTATAATGCTAGTAGAAAAAATTAGAAATACTCAAGAAAAAACTTTTTATGTTCTAGATTTAATTCTTTATTGAATTTTTTTAATACTTGATTCATCAATATCTCACAGATTTTTTGATCTGTGTATCAATTTTCTTTTAAAAATGCTTAGTTTAATTCGATTCTTAAGCATAGTCAGGTGTCTAAATACTAAATACTAATTTTTTAAAGAACTTAAAATTTTAAAATTTTTATTTTTCTTCCCTTCAACTTAATTGACATTGTCCTCAATAGAGAAGAAAAAATAAAGGGTGTAATAAAGAACATGAAAGAATACACCTGACTATATTTTTGGTCCAGCACATGCCTTAAAAAATTTAAGCTCTCCCTTCAAATTATCCTAAAAAGATAAATTAAACTAAAAAAAACTAAATATTGGGTTGCCTCCCAACAAGCGCTAATTTTACCATCTTCAGCCAGACACAATACAGCTTACTATCCTATGTCAAATATTGGATTGATAAATTTCAATGGTTTTGGATTGCCAATCTCAGGAAGGTAATTTTTTATCCCTTTATTGATATAATCATTACTAATTTTAGGGACATAATTTGTGATCCCATTCTCAGACCCATGTTTATTAAGAATTTCTCCTATTTGTTCTTCTAAAATACTCATGAATTGAGTTTTTGTATTAGGAGTTAAGTTTGATTCAATGGGTGCTGGAAGGATGACTAAAAGTGATTTTAATTCTGAAGGTAAATTATTGTGATCTTGCTTAAACAACTCCGTTGACTCTTCATTACATACCTCTTGATTTTTGTAAGAAGAATCGACTTCTAGGGTTGAAGAAACTAGGACATTAGGTTTATAAGTCTTGGGTAAATCATCTATTCTCCTTTTCCCTAGTCCATCTCATTTAAATTGGAAGCAGCATTAGTACTAGCTCCTGGCTTGGGTTCTTTTATGTGGTTAATCTTAGTACTAACCAATTCTTCTAAATTTTCATTTTGAACTATGGAAGGGCTTATTCCTTTAATTTCTGCCATGGTCCAGCCTATTGCTTCTCGGTTTTCTCTTAAGACTACTAATAATTTCTCCTCTTGGTTAGGATTCAGGTCTAATGCAATAATTATAGGCAAGGTGTTCTCTGGACCAAAATATGCATACTTGAGGTGCTTAGGGAGGGATTTCAACTCTACTTTGGGTGCCTCTTCTTTTGATGACTCGGGTGATGGTTTAGTCATTTCTATGAATGATTCAGTGGGAAGCTCAACAGACTCAACACTCAAGTCTTCTCTAGTGTCAGGTGTATTTACCTTATTATCCACTTATTTTCCTGATTTCAAGGAATGAATAGCATTAACTTGATTAACTTGGTTTCTTTAGAATGGTCTACCATTTTGATTCTTGGGGTTGGGTTCAGGTTGGCTAGGTAGCCTACCTTGTTCACGTTCACTTATGGTAGATGCTAGCTGACCAATTTCTAAGCGGGCTATGGCCTGAGAATTTGAATTTAGAATTTAGCCCGTGGTTTGCATGACATTGCTTAAGGTAGCATTGGTGTCAGCGTTAGATTTTGCTAGGGTTTCCAGGCTTTTCTATAAACAACTAAGTTTCTTTTCATTAATATTAAAGTCTGGTGGTGGTAGGGTGTTTATCACAGGATTAGGCCTTGGATTCTGCTGATTGAATCTTGGACCGCCTACATTTGGATTTTGTGACCATGAAAAATTTGGATGATTCCTCCAACCTAGATTGTAAGTGGGTGCATAGGGATTGTTCAACGGTCTCTGATATGTGGCATCATTCACTTGTGCAGATCCATTATCTAATTGGTTCATTGGGAGGGGGCATTCCTTAAGGACATGGTCTGGTGCATTGCACCCGTTGCACATGGATGCAGACACTTGGTTCACACTGGCTAGTCTCTGAAGTTCTAAGGCCTCTAACCTACATGTCAAAGTTGCAATTTTGGCTTCTACGACTAAGGAGGTTTGAATTTGGTATATTCCACCTCTTGAAGGTGTGGATTTTTTTGGTTTTCTAGTTATTTCCCATTGTAAACTTTTTTTGACTAGATCTTCTAAAAATTGTCAGGCTTCATTTGGTTCTTTGTACATAAATTGTCCCTTGCACATGGACTCTAGCATTCTTCGAAAATTTGAATCTAACCCTTCATAAATTATTTGGCATAGCCTCCAAGTTTCTATTTTATGGTGTGGGCATTAGGTCAAGAGGTTCTTGAATTGGTCAAAGTATTTCCAAAATGATTCACTAGCTAGTTGATAGAATTTATTTATTTCATTTCTAATTCTAGCTATTTTATGATGAAAAAAATATTTTTTAAGAATATTCTAACAAAGCCCTCTCAGCTCGTGATAAATTGATTTGAAAGACTATAAAGCCACATTTTGGCATTATTCTTAAGGGCAAAATTGATTAATCTTAGTTTGATTTCGTCCTCTGATAATTATTGTAGTTTCATGGTTGCACAAACCTTTTCAAATTCTCTAATGAATATATATGCATCTTCTATTCCCGTGAATTTTGGAAGCATGTTAATAATTTGAGGTTTAATTTCAAAGTTATTTGCTGTGGGTTGGGGCAACCTAATGCAAGAGGGTTGGGTGGAACCAACTAGATAACATAAGTTCTTAAGGATTTGAGGCTGAGGTTGATTTGCTAAATTCATTGTGGATGTTAAGGTTGTAGGGTCTGAAACAGGAACTAAATCCGTTTTGACTAGTCGACCTAAAATCCTTCTCCACATAGGTGTTGGAGAATTCACTATATTCTCAATGTCCTCAATCTTTTTTTTTAATTTTATTTTCTTTTATTTTTTTTATTTTTTTTAAACTCTCTTTTTTTTAAAGTTCTAAGTTAATTCACCCTTTTCATACCCTAGGACAACCATGCAACATAACTTTTCGTTATACCAAGGCAACCTTATGTCAGGGCAATAGAGATTGAAAATACCTAAAATAAAAATTTTTATTTTCAAATAAGTTTTAAATAAATTAATCCTAACATAAGATCAGCTTAGACCTGACAGCTACTAACTATTCTAAGTCAGCCTTAGAGCACTCCAAGTGTAAGATCAGCCAATCAACTGGCCAGGTAAGTGTAAGGTCAGTGGAAATCCTTCCATTGCTTGCCTTAGATACCAATTATGCTTGGCCAGGTAAGCGAATGGAACCAATTAAGTAACAACCTTCCATCGGGCCCAGTCGTCCCGAACTACTTTCCTAGATACCAGTTAAATTGATTAATCCTAACCTGATTCAACTCCTAGGGTTCCTTGTCCTATGGAGCTCGAGCTCCTAGAGCTGATGTCTAATTGGTTTTAAAATTAAAGGCTTAGATCAATGCAGGATGCTGGTTGATTGTTTGTGGGCCAAGGAAGGGTGATCAAATTTTCACCTTATCTTGTTTAATTAGGTGTTGCCTTTAATTTGGTTTAATATGAATATGCACAAAAAAAATTTCAATCAAAGGGTTCTATGCAATTTAAACTAGATGCATGCAACTAATTAAATTCTGAAAGACTTATCTTACCTCCATCAATCATCAAAAAAAAATAAAAATAAAAATAAAAATAAAACTAATATGATGCATGCTCTAAACAGTTAGAATTTTTAATTTTATCATGATGCTTTTAGTTAGATTTAATTAGTTTTTTAATTAATTTAAAAATAAAGTAAATAAATAAATAAAATAAATAAAAAGGAGAGAAGACTAGGGTTATGATTGATCTCACCAAAAGTAGATGCTTTCTTCCTTTTCCCTTCTTTTTTTCTACAAAATAAATAAATAAAAAGTTAGTAAGCAATATTTAAAAAAAAATATAATTAATTTATAAAAAAATTTAAAAAAAAAGCATCTATTTCTTTTTCGGTAATGGTGCCAAAAATTTGATAGCAATGTAATGTTGTCGTTAAGATACCGTATTTATCAGTTTAATCAGACTTCTTAAAATAGTTAAAAATATATAAATAGTAGTGAGTCAGGTCGAATCCAGAGGAAAGATAGTATTTTTAGATTTAAAATCTTTAATTTTTTTTAAAAAAAGAAAAGAATTTAAAAATAAAATTTAAAGTCAAAAATTAAAAATTTAAATTATGAAATAAAAATTAAATTATGCAAAAAAATAAACTTGGTACTAAGATCTACTAATTAGATCTTAGCATCTACTTGCAGTAAAATAAAAAAAATAATAATTAAAGTATAGAAATTAAATTATAATAAAAATAAAAAAAATTAATTTAAAGATCATAAGATAAAATTTATATTAATTAAAATTTTAGAATTTAAATACATAAAATTTAAAAAAAATAAAAAAAATAAAATAGCCTGATCTCTGATCTTGGATCGGCATGGATGCAAAGAAGGTGTAGAAGCCCAGCTTTTCCTCTCGACACCAGTTGCCTCGAAGCAGCCATTAACCCATAGCCTAGCTTCCTCCTATACCAAAGCTTCACCTTGATCAAAGACGTCAATTTCTAGAGGCCTGGGGTCCTTTTTATAGAGCTAAGAGGGCTGGAGAGTTTTCTTTTGGGCAATATGGGACTAAGGAGCTCTTTCATCATCAAAATATGGAGAAATCTAAGTGAAAATTTGATTAAAAGGAGTTCTGAATGAATTCTTTTGCTCTGAATGAAATCTGGCTATTGATAGGAATCCAACGAACCAAAAATCATCAAAATCGGATGCATATCAGCCCAGATCAGATCGGATTAAATTCTGGCCATCCGATCATGCGTTGATGGAGGAAATCTAGCTACTGATCGCATGTCAGGAGTCCTGATCACTGTTGGGAGCATTCTGGACTGTCGAATCATCTACTGGATCGAGCGCTGCTGTTGGATGGTGATCCATGTGAAGTCTGATGTAGAAAAACTCCCTCCACCGTTCGATCTTGACCGTAAGCTACCAGAGCCGTCCGATCGCACCTTTACTGTTGCCACGGACCACGTGGACTGGTTGCACCATACACCTCAATCAATTAGTGCTCGTTGCTTTGATGCGCAATTACCTTTTTACCCTATAGACTGCGATGGATTTTCTATGAACCCTTTAAGGGTCTAGGTCCACCACATGTCGCGCCATCATTCGTCGGTGTCTACTGAGCTGGCGGTCCACACCTGGATCATGGATCGGCTGATGGCTTCCATGGCTGAGTTGGCTTTGATGGCTTGGCTTGGCTTGGTGGCTTGACTTGCAAAGGCGGCTAAGCCGTTTTCTTTTTTTTATTTAATTTTTTTTTTATCTTTAGAAATTCATATCTTCTCCGTTTTAGCTTCATTTTGCTCAAAACTTATTTTATTATGATAAAAAAAATGAGCTCTTTCCATTGATTATAAAATTTTATTTTTTAATTTTTATTATTTTTTAATTAATCTTTTAATTAATAAAAATATTAATTTCTTAAAATTATATATAAATAGATTATTTATTCTTAAAAATTAATATAAATTAATTGATAAATTAATATTTTTATTAATGAATTTATGGTACTTATCATGCTGACTTATGCCCTATCCATATCTCATATGGGATTTTAATTACATACTTATTTGGAACCCTATTTAATAGATAATAAATTGATTCGACTGCATATCCTCAGAAGGATATCGGCAAGCTGGCAAATCCCATCATGGATTGGACCATGTCTAACAGAGTTCGATTTCTCCTTTCAAACACACCATTATGCTGTGGTATTTCAAGAGTCCATTGGAAGAGAATTTCATTCTCTCCTAGATATGTGAGAAACTCATCAGAAAGGTATTCTCCTCCTTGGTCAGATCAAAGAGTTTTAATACTCGTTCTAGTTTATTTTTCTACTTCACTTCGAAATCATTCGAATATTTCAAAAGAATCTGACTTATGTTTCATCAGATAGACATATCCATATCTAGGTAGATCATCTGTGAAATTGATGAAGTAGACATATCCACCTCTAGCACTTGTGCTCATTGGTCCATATACATCAGTATGTACTAAACCTAAGAGCTCATTGGCTCTCTCATCTTTTTTAGTAAAAGATGACTTGGTCATTTTATCAAAAAGACAAGACTCACAGGTTGGAAGTGATTCACAATCATTAACTTCGAGGATTCCCTCCTGAGTCAATATGTTTATCCTATTATTATTTATATGACCTAGCCTATAGTGCCATAAGTAGATATCTGATACACTATCTAATCTAGGATGCTTGCCAGTAGAATAGACTACATTAATAGGTTGTGATAACATATATACACCATTGTTTAATTGTCCATAGAAAGCAGTAACACCATTCACAATGACATTACAAACTCATTTCTTTATTAAAATTTTATAATTATTCATGGTGAAAAGGCTTACAGAAATGATATTTAAAAAGAAACTAAGATAGAAATGACAATCACTAAGAACAACGGTATGGGATTCAAATACAAGTCTCAAAGTTTCTAAAGCTAGAACTGAAACTGATCTTCCATCTCTAACATTTAGGAATCTCTCGCATTGCTCAAATCTTCTACTGACCTACAACTCCTGCAACAAATTGCAAATATGGTAAGAGCTACCGATATCAATATTCAGTCAGTAATATCACAAATAGAGAAATAATAAGGAGTTATCATATAAATACCTTGCCCAGCAATAGCTTGCTTCTTTCTCTGCCTGTTTGGATCTAGAAAGGTAATGTACTGAGGATAGTTCCTCTTCCAGTGCCCCCGCTTCTTGCAAAAGAAGCATTCGGCTTGACTCTTATTAGCCTTGGTCTTTGGGGTTTGAGCCTGCATAGGTGTCCTAGCATGAACATGCACCTTCTTGGCTTTCTTCTTCTTGTTCTTCTTCTCTTTTCCAAAGGATTGAGAACGAGAAGACGAACCTCCCACTAAGTTCATCGACTCCTTATGGAGATGGTGATTCTTCTCAAAGTTCTGAAGTAACCCCAGTAACCCATGGTAGTCCGCTTTAGACTTTGACATTCTATAATGTGTAAGGAATGGGAGATAAGACTTGGGCAGCGAGTTCAGTATTGCATCTTTTTCAAGTTGTTTGTGCAAGGAAAATCCAAGCTTGCTCAAGTGCTCTATCAGCTCGATCATGTACAATACATATTCAGTGACAGTAGCACCATCCTGCATTCTGGCATTGAAGATGGCACAACTAGTCTTGTGCCTCTCAACGTTATTGGGTGTGCCAAAAGAATCGTTTAATACATGGAGCATTTCGTTTGGCTGGGCTTTCTCAAACTTGCGACTGAACTCATCACTCATCGCAGCCAACATAATGCAGCACACTATGGTTCGATCACTGAGCCACTTTTGATAAGTATCTCTGATTGTTCCACGTGCATTGATAGCTGGTTCCTCAGGTGTAGGATCCATCAACACATATAGGATCCATTCATACTCCAGGACAATCTTCAACTTTTGGTACCAACTACCGAAGTTGGATCCCACCAACTTATCATTGTCCAATAATGATCGGAGCGATAGAGAAGTGGCCATGTCTGCACAAAAAAAAATTTAAATCTAATTAGTAATTAATTTATTAAATCTAAAGATTTAGACTTTAATCAAAAGATTTCTTCCACTATTTTATTCGAATTGATAGCCCCTACCTCCAATTCGAGGAATTATCCTAATTCCTTAGTGGGTACTAGAATCCACATAGACTATACACAAGTCCAACTTTGGTTGGCCCACCCATGTATATCTAAGGATAGGTTCATAACCAATTATTTCTCCAAATAATTTTCTATAATTAAATTTCATGCCAGGCCCTGATCAGTTGGCTTTGGCTTTCTCAGAAAAGGGTCCAATTAGGTCCAACCATTAACATGACCATACTTGGCCCATCCAACCAATGAAAGATCAGGCCCAACTTTGGTTGGCCCACCTGACCACCATTTAGAAAGAAGTATCTAAGAGATCATATAATGAATGATAATTCCATCAACCGATAAGCACCAGGCCTTTAGGCCTCTAATGATTATCCAACTGATGGACCCATTACCATCCACTTTAATGGGAGGCTATGATCTAGTTATCATACAACTACTTCATTTTAGGAACCTAATAATTTTAGAGGATTTATTTATAGAAGTGAGTAGGTCAGATTAACCAGCTTGTCATGATCCTTCTACTAACTTTACCAAGTTAGCTTAAGGAAGACCATTAATAGGCTAATCTAGGAGCACCTAAATCAGTCAAACTGATTTACCTAGCTAATATGGGTTAGTTCGAATAGTCAAGCGATCCGATCAAAACATAACCTCACCAAGAGGCCAGGTAAGTTCGATCAATGGAAGGGTCTGCCAGGCTTGTCTTAGACACCATCAAAAAAGGCTAGGTAAGCAGGTTGCCAATTAAAAATCACTGATCTAGTTTACCTTAGATACCAACTGATTTAATTAGTTTTAATTAGATCAACCTAATAGTTCATGCTAGACCGTGTAGTCAAGAATCAAGTTCATCTTGGGTCTTGTTAAAGACATGGACTTGACCAACTACAACTATTGTAATTGATCTAGAGAATTCTTGACCTAATCTAAGACAATAATTGATTAGATTTAGTCAATTCTCTAATTAAGTCTATTCTTTAATCTAACCCTAGGTCTAATCTAATTAATGGATCTAATCCCTACTAACCCATTTAACCTAATGTGTTATGATTTGTGTCTTAGGATCTTCAATTCACAATCCTAGATCCTAATCAATCAACTTCTTAATTCTCAATAAGTTTTGGGCTGAGGTTGGGATTCGTTTTTCAAAAAATAATTTTTATGTTTATAAAATAATTTTACAACTGATTCTATCAACCAAGTTGTATGTTTGATTCATAATCAATATGCAAGTAAAATAAACATAAAATTACTTTAGATCTAATTAAATAGGTTCAGTAATTAAAATAGTTTCAATAATAATCAATATAAATTTCCTAGATCAAATCTTAACATATTTATGATAATTAAAATTAAATTAAACAATAAAATTTTTTAATAATTAAAATCTCTCTCAGTT
>QRFJ01002591.1:13948-46714 GCA_006176705.1 Cocos nucifera | reverse complement strand
AAGAGTTGCTGCAGTAGCCGTGGGAACATACCCTCTTCGATTACCATCTGGTTTAGACTTAGTTTTGAAAGACTGTTATTTTGTGCCTGCAGCCTAGCAGGAATTTGATTTCTGTTTCATGCTTAGCACAAGAAGGTTATGTGATCACCTTCTTTAAGGACCATTGTAACATTCTTTTATGAAAGAAATAAAATTGCAAATGGTTTCCTTATTAATGGTCTTTATCAGCTACATATTGATGTACCTGTTCTAACTATCGAGCAAAACGTGAATGCCAAACGACCTAGGGATAGTCCAAACGACAGATATCTATGGCACCTGAGATTAGGTCATATAGCAGAAGATAGGATCAACAAATTGGAGAAAAATGGGCTATTGAGTCCATTGACTTCCGAGTCATATCCAACTTGTGAATCTTGTCTTCAAGGCAAAATGACTAAACTCCCTTTTGTTGGACATGGGGAGAGGGCCACAGATCTCCTTGCCCTAGTACATACAGATGTGTGCGGCCCATTTGATGTGCCGGCTAGAGGCAATTTTGTCTACTTCATTACCTTTACCGATGATCTGTCTAGGTATGGGTATGTGTATCTTATGAGACACAAGTCTGAAGCTTTTGAAAAGTTCAAAGAATTCAGACATGAAGTAGAAAAACAAACTGGAAAAATCCATTAAGGTTCTTCGATCAGATCGAGGAGGTGAATATCTTAGTCGGGAATTCCTAGACTATCTTAAGGAAAATGGCATAGTCTCTCAATGGACTCCACCAGGAACACCTCAACTCAACGGGGTTTCAGAACGGAGAAATCGGACCCTATTGGATATGGTTCGATCCATGATGAGCTTCACAGACCTCCCAGATTTCCTTTGGGGACACTCATTGTTAACTTCAATCTATCTACTGAATAGGGTTCCCTCTAAAACCGTTCCTACCACACCGTATGAGATATGGCACGGTAAGAAACCAAGTCTGAGTCATCTCAGAATTTGGGGTTGTCCGGCTCATGTCAAAAGACAACAAGCGGACAAGTTAGAGTTTAGGTCCTTTAGAGCTCGATTCATAGGATATCCTAAAGAGTCATTAGGATACTATTTCTACATTCCAGAAGACCACAATGTGATTGTGAGTCGACATGCCATATTTCTTGAAAAATAGTTTATTCAAGATAGTGGCATTGGAAAGCAGATTAAGCTTGATGAGAAAGTCTCACAAGAGAAAGAGCTAAGGACCAAGTGGAACCAAATCAGGTTGAGCCAATAAGAACACTACCTCCTCCACCTCGTAGATCGGAAAGAGTTTCCCGTCCCCCTGAAAGATACTTAGGTATTATTTCAGAGGACGTAGAGGAAATGTTCCTCATAGGTAATGGTGCTCATGGTGATGATCCCAAAACCTACAACGAGGCGATATCAGATATCGACTCCGAGAAATGGCTTGAGGCAATGAAGTCAGAGATCGACTCGATGCACTCAAACCAAGTCTGGACCTTGGTAGATCCACCAGAAGGTATAGTACCTATTGGGATGTAAATGGATCTTCAAGAGAAAGATTGGTGCAGATGGGAATGTGGAGACATTCAAGGCTAGACTAGTGGCAAAAGGTTATAGTCAACGTGAAGGCATTGACTATCAGGATACCTTTTCCCCAGTGGCTATGCTAAAATCCATCCGCACATTGCTTGCTGTTGCAGCCTATTTCGATTATGAAATATGGCAAATGGACGTGAAAACGGCATTCCTAAATGGATATCTTGAGGAAGATATCTATATGGAACAGCCACTAGGTTTCACATCCAGTGATACTGATCACAAGGTTTGCAAGCTGCAAAGGTCCATATATGGACTTAAGCAAGCATCTCGGAGCTGGAACACTCGTTTAATGATGTGATCAAAAACGTTTGGTTTCATCAAAAACGAAGAGGAACCATGTGTTTTCAAAAGGGTCAGTGGGAGCGCTGTTGTCTTCCTCGTATTGTACGTGGATGACATCCTCCTTATTGGGAATGATATTCCCATGTTGACATCAGTCAAGATGTGGTTGTCTAAGGAATTCTCCATGAAAGACCTAGGTGAAGCATCCTTTATTCTAGGAATTAAGGTCTATAGGGATAGACCGAATAGGATGCTAGGACTTTCACAGAAGATGTACATAGAGGAAGTACTAAAGAGGTTTAGTATGGAAAACTCTAAGAGGGGATTAATACCCTTCAGACATGGTATTCATCTTTCCAAGAAGATGTGCCCCAGCACACCTGAGGAAATAGAACGCATGAGCAAGATCCCTTATGCTTCTGCAATAGGGAGCCTCATGTATGCCATGCTATGTACACGACCTGATATAGCTCATGCTGTGAGTGTCACAAGCAGATATCAGTCAAATCCAGGTGAAGAACACTGGACTTCTGTGAAATGTATCCTTAAGTACTTGAGAAGAACTAAGGATATGATATTGGTTTTTGGTAATGGAGAACTCCTAGTCCAGGGATACACAGACTCGGACTTCATGTCCGATATAGATGATCGAAAGTCGACATCTGGAAGTCTGTTTGTGTGCAATGGTGGAGCTGTCAGCTGGAAGAGTTCCAAGCAAACTGTGATAGCAGATTCCACCATGGAAGCAGAATATATAGCTGCATCAGAGGCTGCAAAGGAAGCGTTCTGGTACAAGAAGTTTGCTGCAGAAATTGGAGTAATGCCATCAGATGCCATTCCTCTTTACTGCGACAACAATGGCGCCATAGCCCTTGCTAAGGAGCCGAGGTCTCACCAGAAGTCCAAGCACATTGAGCGGCGATATCATCTCATCCGCGATTACCTTGAGAAAGGTTACGTTGAGGTCAAGAGAGTCAACTCCGCAGATAATGTGGCAGACCCACTTACAAAGCCGTTGGGCCAGCAGAAGATCGAAGCCCACCTTGAGAAGATGGGACTTAGACTTGTAGCCAATTGGCTTTAGGACAAGTGGGAGATTGTTAGATATATGTGCCCTAGAAGCCAGAATTGGCTGACACTTGTAATACACTTCTAGGGGCAAAATTGTAATTTTGACTATAATTAATGAAATGGGTTATTTTCTATCACACATGTGTATTTAGTGTCTGTGATACATCCTTTGAGTTAATGGTAATGATAATTCATATTTTCAAGAGTTGAAAATTTAAGACATGAATAATCATTATTAACTCATAAACAGCTCCCGACCATAGGATCATCACGAGGATGGTGATTGATCCGGAAGGTTGGTGTACGATCGCTTCTCTTTAGTAGATGAGTCTTGAGTCTACGGTGTGGAGACACCGGAGCGAGAGTATAGGTACTCGTTAGAGAACGAGGGCACTGAGCGTGACCACCTCGAGTAGTCATTAGGGAGTCTACCTTCTCGTCAATGACTGACTCGATGCTGCAGTAGTGTGTCTGGTTCTTTGACCTGAGATGCATCGGCAGTTCACCTTGAGGGTGTTATAGTTTGACTACACCATTACTCGGTCTCCTAGCCATATGGAACCCTGAGGTGTATGTTGGCTGTGACATGTTCATTGTAGGAACTGGATTGCATCAAGATGGGATCTATCTACCTCGGTGGTAGAGGAGTAGCCCTATGATGATCATGAGAATCAAGTCCTGAAGCCCATGGCCATGGCAGAGTGAAATAATAGAAAGAGTTTCTATTTAGATTTTCACATTGGACTCGAATCGAATGATTACATCATATGACAGAGACTAGGGTTTGACGAGTTCACCTTAACCCTAATCTGATCGGGGCTCAAGATAGAAGAACTGAATCACACAGGTAGCTGCACCAAGAGGTTCGCATTCAGCTCTGATGGGTTGCCACCATATACTGCTAGGTGTCACTGGTGGATTTTGGGAGCAATTAGAATGATTTAGATGATCGATCATTCTAGCTGTTCGAATCAGAAGAGTTCTGATCCATCGAAAGGAGTTTCGATGATGTCGATGATAGAGATCATGACATATCCCATTACCATACAGAACTGAACCTAACTGGGTCACACAAACAAGGGTTTGAATCTGGTGATCATCAATTGAACTAATCTAGTTCAATTGATCTGAATGAGATTCAATTAGGTTCAAGGAAATCGTGCTAGCACTCGATTGAACCTAACGTTCTTCTTTTACTATCATAAATAAGTTGTCCTGACTGAGCCAAAGGAGTTTGTGCTCAATCAGAGGCCTTCATATGGTCTGACTAGAGGTTGTCCAAGTCAGAATAGGTTGTCTTATTTGTAAGACATTACCTGCCATTTTTGGTCACCTGCCATTTCTTGTTCTTTGACTTTGGTCAAAAGTCTACCTTTGACTGGTCAAACGTTGACCATTCACCCTTTGACTTTTGACCACATGTCATGCACCTATTGGAGAGCTGGTGGGGGCTTGTCCCCCTGCCAGAACCTGGCAAGGAGATGGGCGCACGCCAAGGGAGGCGTGAGCCCAGTAAGAGGCGGCATGGAGTCCTTGTGGGACAAGGACTCCATCTCCCTTTAGGATTCCAATGAGAGTTCTTCTAAGAATCCAGTTTGACTGGTCCAAGGCACTCTCCAAGTAGGAATCCAGGGGACTCTAATCCCACCAATCAGATTTAGATCTGATTTCACAAAGGGTTGTGATTGGTTGGGAGGAAGATGACTTGGATCACGCTTAGTCTATATAAGAGACCCAGCGCCCAAGTGAAAAAATAATCAAGAAGCAATCTTCCCACGCCCCAAGGCTGCCTCTCCCCCCTTTCTCCACGCCATACTCTCTTCTCCCCTTGCTCTCCACGTCCAAAAGTGTTTTGGATTTGGATTGGTGCGATTTAGATCAAGAAAAGGAGATCAAAAGCAAGAAGGCTGCGCTGCTGCGAAGAACGACTGCAGATCTTCAAAAGGAGTTTTGAAGATCCTCCAGATCAGATCCAGATCTAATTTTTGGAGGCGTGATAGAGAAGAAGAGGATCTCCAGATCCAGCCCTAGTGGATACCGGTAGAGGCCAGGCGCTTGCGTGGCTTGATCCAGAACCTTCCGCTGCAAACAGGATCATCAACAGGGTAATAGGATTACCCTATTCAGGTAAATTGAATGTGATTTAATTTATCCTTTTCATTTAATTTTTATTAAATAAATAAGAATCAGATCTGAAGCATCCCTGATCTGATACAGATCTAAGAGAAAAAATTTTGAAATATATCTCTTGATCTGATCAGATCTGAACGAACCTGGTCAGGGAAATCAGGATTTCCCTTCAAAGCCATCTTTCTGAGATTAGTAATCCAAAATTATTAAAATTTATCAATCTAATTTTTGACACTGGATAAGCAGAGTCACCTGTTCTGGCTGAACATCTTAAACTTAGTGCTTGTTGAAAGATAACCTATCATTTTATTTTTTAGATTTTGAGTTTTTCTAGTTTTATCTTTTTGTAGGAAACCAACAAAGATGATCGACTTAAGTTGGGGGGAGCATATCAAACATCCTGTATGAACCTGATGGAATATTATGAAGGATCTACAAATAACAAACCAGGTGGTACCCCTTCTTGATAAATATTTCTATTTTTCTCTTCTTCCATTGAGGACAATGAAAATTAAGTTTGGTGGAGGATAACTAACTTTAAATTTGTAAGTCCTCAAGTATGATTTAAAATAATTAGCTTTATATACCCAAACTTTATTTTGATTAAAAGTTAATTTGGCATTCTAATCAATGAGTGATTAACGGTCTAAAAAATTTTAGAGATACTGAGGAATAAAGTACTAAAAAAATCTAATAAATAGAAGGGTTTAGACTAGCCCAAATTTTAAGAGTGATTTTAGAACCCTCTTCTTACTGATCTCAATAAGGAATCTACTTTATAAGAGTTGGGTAGAAAGATCAAACTATGCAAAAGTATCCCTTAGAATCTATTTATAAAAAAAAAATATACTAGCTTTCCACTGAGTAACTAGGCCTCTTCGTCTAGATAAGTATTGTGGTTCACGTAAAAAGGTTGGCAATATGAATAAAATAAAAAATCTATTATTGTCTCACTGTGTAACCGAGCCTCTTCGCTTAAGTAAGCATTGTGGTTCGCATCAAAAGATGGAGATGCAAGAATCTAAAAAAAAAAGTGGATAATAAGGGGACTAAATTGCAAGAAAAATAATAAATCTAGCTCACATCAAGTTAGAGGATTTAGAGAGTAAAGTAGAAAATTGGTGAAAGAAGAGCTCTAAAAATTTTGATGGCTAAGACTTAACCATTAATTGGGTCAAATTTGTAATTCGACGATGTACCTCTTTAATGGTCTGACCGGATATCAGCTACCTTTAGGAGCGTCTAAACCAAACTTTTACTTCAAGGCTAAGTCGGTATATATTTCTAATCTATCTGCTTTACTTGAGGATGGGCAAAGTTCAAATTAGGAGGTGTGATAAACACATAAAATATATTTATAAAAATATTAATTTATTTATTAATTTATCCTTATTTCTTGTGAATTGATACTTTTATTTTATCTTTTATAAAAAAAGATCATGAATGAAAAGAGCTCGATTTATGGATCGCAATAGAAAAAAAATTACTCAAATTGAAGCTAAAATAAAAAAGTTATGAAGCCCAAAAGTTTTAAATAAAAAAAAAATTAAAAAAATAGTCTGGTGCACAGTAGACCAATCAGCCAATCCACAGATCCTATGCAGACCAGCCAGCTCAACAGGCATGGTGAATCAGAGAGTACCGCATGGTAGATGTAGACCCTTAAAGGGTTTACCAAAAATCCATCATGGCTCATAGGAGCATATCTATCATTTTGCATCGAATGGCGTGCGATGATTCACTAAGGCGTTCAGAGATCCCGATCCACGCAGTCCAGTGGCACAATACATGCATGATCAGATGGCAGCCATCCATCCCGCCTGAGATCCGACGGTCCACGTTGATTCTCGATTTAATTCGAAGAGATCCAACTGATTTGCATGATCCAACGGCCAGGAAGCGAGCCGATCAAGATCCAACAGCCAAAATTCATCTCCGACTTGATTAAGGAAGATCTAGCACCATCCAATGATCCAAATTCAATCTTAAGCTTGATCAAATGGCTGAAAATTAATCTAAGCCTTATTTAAGCTACAAAGGTCTGATTTCGGCCAAATCTGGACCATTGAGACACGATCTAATGATAAAAAATTATTCTAGAAAGCAGAATCTGATCCAGACTCGATTTCTTTAGTTTTTGTCTAATTTTAACCTAATTTCTCTCCGTTTCTCTTTATAAAAACCTTCATAAAGCTCCCATAAGCCCTCAGAACCCTCCCCCTTGGGGGAATAAGTCCTCTAAGCCCTTCTAAACCCCTCAAAAGCTCTTCAAAGCCTCTCTTTCCTCACCTAAACAATCAACAAACTCTCTCTCCCCCTAATTCTCTCTCTTAAGCTCTTCTTTCTTCAAACCAACACCAAAACCTACATCTCCACCAAAACTTCTCTCTTGTTTTGAATTTCTGTTACCTATTGTGGTCCTAAATCATCAACAAGGCTCTAGGATGAAGATTTCAGTGAGAAGCTTTCCAATGTCCAGCTAATTATCTCTTTCTCAGGAGATCATTGTGATCTTATTTTGATGGTACTTTTTATTTTCCATCTTTTGTATTTCTTTTTGATTTGTAATAAAGACTGTTTTTAGTTATAATATTTTTATGTCTTTATTTTCTTGCAATTAATCTAGAATAGTTTATTATCCTTAGGACGAGCCATGATCTACAGGTATGATTGGTGCTCTTGGAATAGATTATATTCAAATTAATTCTTGGTATTATATCTAAATCAATTTAGACTAGTCTATAACTTTAAGAAACGGACTGTGATCTATGGGTACAGGTCGTACTCTCTATGATAGGTTATATCTTTATTAGTTAGATATAAATTAAAGCATATTAAAAAGAATACCAGCTGTCAAATAAGATCCTGAGAATCCATCTCCATACCTACAACACCTCTTTAAGTAATTTGCTATTTAATTTGCTTTCTTAATTAGCCTTTTAATTATCCAACTTTAAATTAATTCTTATCATTTTTAATTTATAATTTAAACATAATTAACATGATCTCTATGGATTCGACCCTGATTCACCCTATCTATATAGTTTAAGTTAGGTTTTATTTTTGACTGTCCGTGATAGCGATCAATGCCCTTAGGAAAGCTTCAATCCAACGGTCAACAGCTTCCACGATCAGATTCTATCCAGATCTACCCACCCCTATTTCATCCTCTATAAGTCAAGCTCCATCTACAACAATGGTGGATGCAGAGCAGCTCAACCTGCTAGTCCAATAAGTTTGCAGCCTCATGGAAGTGGTGCAGGCCGTGTGACAACAATAGCCTTCGATGTCAATTTGGTCGGAGCAAGCTACTCCGAAACCCCAAGATCCAGACTGGGGATAGCCAACTTGGGCTAGTCGGTCGGTGACTTTCGAAAAAAAGAAGCAGAGGACTGAGAGCCCATGCTTTGATCATGACTCTACCCTCGGGGGTACTTTGCCTCCATTCAGTCAGAAGATCTTGGAGATTCACGATCGAGAGGATCTCCTGAACCAAAAATTATAGGAGATGATCTAGCAGATCGAGGAACTCTACCATGCTCCCCCCTCCCATGATGATGACATCTGCACCGATTCTACTTTCTCCCAAAAGATTATGTAGGAATCCATCCCACCAAACTTTGAGCTCCCCCAGTTCGAGAGCTATGATAGGACCTCTGATTTGATTGATCATCTAGAGGTCTTTCGAATAATGATGCTACTCCACGGTGTGCCAGAATCCATCCTGTGTCGAGCTTTTCCATCCACACTAAAGGAAGCAACCAGAAATTGGTATTCAGCCCTTAAGTCAAGTACCATTATTTTCTTTGATCAAATGAGCTACTAGTTTGCGGCTCATTTCGTCAATAGTCGACAACTCCATCAAGGTTCTGACTCCCTCATGAACATCAAACAAAAAGAAGGAGAATCCATCTGGGCTTGTGTTACCTGGTTCAATGCAGCTGCATTGGAGGTCCAAAACTTGGATCAATCTGTTACGATGGTCGTACTAAAGGGCAGTCTTTAGAAGAATGACCTGCTATTCTCCATGGAGAAGAAGTACCCTAGGGATTTTGCTGACTCGTTGGCTCAGGCTGAAGGATATGCCCGAGCAGAAGAGGCCTTCAAGGCCAAGGATAATGAAGCCATTGGAGAGTAGTGAATGGATGAGCCGAGCAGGCCCACTGAGGAAGAAAAGCCGAGTAAAGCTCAGCCATGCTCCCGAACTCCTCCTAAGTGCATGCGAGTTCGGACTCCTCCCCGGGCTTGGAAGTGGGGAAGCCCTGACAGAAGGGCATGGTGGGGCTCTCCCCTTTGAAGGTTTCACAACTATGCCCTCCTCAATGCTTTAAAAACTCAAGTACTGATGGAGATCAAGGGACAACTGTCGAGGTTGGAAAGGATGCACTCTCATCTTGGCAGACGCAATCCTAATAAGTTCTGCCTCTACCATCATGATCATGATCACGTTATTGAAGAATGTATCTAGCTCCATGATGAGATCGAGAAACTCATTAAGCGAGGCAGGCTCGATCGATTCCTATGACGTCAGCCTAAAGGATGTGAAGATTGGCCTAGGGTGCCACCACCACTAGAACCGCCAAGAGGGAAGGAGTAGTAGGTAGATCGGCCATCCCTCAACATTATCAACACCATCTCTGGGAGGCTTCAGTGAGAGAAGGCTAGTGGATCAGTAGAGCCTGAGAAGAGATGGAGAACTAAGGAGTCCATCGCTTTCACCAACAAGGATCCCTAAGGAGTTTAGTTTTCGCATAATGACATGGTTGTAATCTCTTTAAACATTACTGACTATGATGTGTGTCACATTCTGGTAGATAATGAAAGTTCTATTGATATTTTATTTTATGTTGCCTTCTCAAAAATATTTTTACCTAATAATCACTTGAGATCTATGAACTCTCCATTAGTAGGCTTCACTGGCGATGCCATGCTAGTTGAGGGCATAATAACTCTGACTGTGGCTACAGGGTGATGCCCGAAGCTGGCTAGAGCATAGATCGATTTTCTAGTCGTAAAAGCTCCATCTACCTATAATGCTATTCTTGACTGATCTGATTTGAATGCACTCCAAGATGTAGTCTCAACTTATAATTTAAAGGTGAAGCTCCCGATGAGCTATAGAATTGGAGAGGTTAGGGAAGACCAGGCCTTGGCAAGGTACTGTTACTCCATAGCCCTACAGAAAAATACCCAATCCGACCTTTGCCCTATTAATGGGCTAGATGTCCATGATGACCTTACGGAGGAGTGGGGCGAGCCTATGGAAGACCTTGCAACCGTGCCATTGGATGATGGGAATGCATAGCACACTATGCAGATTACCTTCAACATGGAGGACGAGGTTTGAGAGCAACTCATTACCTTCCTACGGAGGAATGCAGATGTCTTCATCTGGCTCCCAACGGATATGTCGATAATTAATGTCGAGGTCATGGAACATCAACTGGTTGCTAATCCCAAGTATCGATCAGTAAAAGAGAAGATGCACAGCCATGCTCCGGAAAGGCAGAAAGCAATTATAGAAGAAGTCGACAAGCTCCTCAAGGCCAGATTCATTTGAAAAATTAACTATCCAAACTGGATCTCGAATGTTGTACTCATCAAAAAGGCAAACAATAAGTGAAGGATGTGTATAGACTTCAAAAAGTTGAACAAAGCCTATCCAAAAGATAGCTACTCCCTATCCAAGATTGATCAACTGGTGGACGCAACCTCAGGCCACAGGCTCCTTACCTTCATAGATGCCTTTTCTAGCTATAACCAAATCTGGATGGTGCCAAAGGATGAGGAGAAAACTATTTTTATTACTGATCGTGGTCTTTATTATTATAGGATAATGTCTTTTGAACTCAAGAATGCAGGGGCAACATACCAGCACCTGATCAACAAAATCTTCAAGGAGCAGATCGGCCACAACATGGAAGTGTATGTGGATGACATGCTTGTCAAGAGCTGAGCTTCAATAAATCACATTGTCGACCTCAAAGAGACCTTCAACGTGTTTAAGAAGTACAAGATGAAGCTGAACCCAACCAAGTGCACCTTCGGTGTGACCTCGGAAAAGTTCTTGAGATTCATGGTGTCAAGGGATGGGATTGAAGCGAATCCAAAGAAAATTCAGGCTATTGAGGAGATGGCAGCTCCAAAAATGATTAAAAAAATTCAACACCTGATTGGAAAAGTGGCATCCCTAAACTGCTTCATCTCGAGATCGGTCGAGCAATGCATGCCCTTCTTTTAAGTTCTCAAGCAGCCAAAGAACTGCTGGACCGTCGAATGTCAACAAGCCTTAAGAGAGCTCAAGGACTACCTCTATTCACCTCCCCTATTAGCAAAGCCCAAATCTAGAGAGAAATTATTTTTATATCTGATGGTCTTCCCAACGACCCTCATGACAGTCCTAATCAAAGAAGAGGCAAAAATGCCACAGTCGATCTTCTACATAAGCTGAGTTTTAAGGGATGCTAAGATCAGAAATACTAAGTTAGAAAAACTAATTTATGCTTTGTTGATTGCAGTCCGTATGCTTTGACCTTATTTTTAAGGGCACACCATAACTGTCCTTACTGATCAGCCAATTAAAGCAGTCCTTCATTGAATGGATGCCTCTAGAAGAATCATAAAATAGGCAATCGAGCTTACAGAATTTGACATTAACTACCAACCTCGATCGTTGATCAAAGCCCAAATATTAGCAAATTTTATAGTGGAATGCATCATTCTAGATGAACCTGAGCTTGAATAGAATGAAACCAGTATTTCGTGGCTATGGCCAAGCCCCCTCGAAGAGAGAGCCGACCTTCCTGAAGGTTTTTGGGCCCTATACATGGATGGTTCATCCAATGCTGCTAGTGCAGGCATGGGATTGATCTTGGTTAACCCCGAGGGAGTCATTGTCGAATACGCACTGCACTTTGAATTTCTTGCAACTAATAATGGGGTGGAATATGAAGCTTTGATCACTGAGTTAAGAATAGCGAAAGAGTTAGAAGTAGACCGGCTCTAAGTCTGCAATGATTTTCAACTAATGGTCGGATAAGTTAACGATAGTTACGAAGCTCGGGAGGAAAGCATGATGAAATATCTTAAGAAAGTAAAGAACTTGACTCCGACTTTTAACAATTTTAGTATTCAACAAATTCCTAGGGCAGAAAATACATGAGCCGACTTTCTCTCTAATTTGGCCACTTTAGCCCCAGTCGAACTCCCAAAGAAGTATTTTTCAAAATTCATAAGTGTCTAAGCTTAGAGGATTCATAGCCTGTTATGTAAGTCGAGCATGAGCCGCGCAGGATCGACCCACTAGTTGCCTACCTCAAGAAGGGAGCTCTTCCTCATGATTCGAAAGAAGCTCGAAAACTTAGAAATCTAGCTTTTCGATATATTCTGTATGAAGGCAAGCTATATAGAAGATCGTATTTTCTACCGCTCTTGAGATGTCTCCAACCTTCAGAGGCCGACTTTGCATTATGGAAAGTGTATGAAAAAATTTGTGAAAGTCATGGAGGAGCCAAATTCTTGTCACAAAGATTGCTTCGGTAAGGTTATTATTGGCCAACCTTATACCATGACTTCATAAAGTATGTCAAGAAATGTGACCGTTGTCAAAGAAATGCAAATATTTAAAGACAGCCGGCTTTCGAACTCATGCCCCTGAGCGCTCCATGGTTGTTCACCCAGTGGGGGATGGACATACTTGGACATTTTTTTGTGGCATCCAGATAGCAAAAGTTTCTCTTGGTGATGATAAACTATTTTACAAAGTGGGTCGAGCCTGAACCTTTGGCAAAGATCACTGAAGCAAAAGTGCAGGACTTCGTCTAAAAGTTGATTGTTTGTAGGTTTGGCTTGAATCGAACATTCATAATAGATAATGGGCGACAATTTGTCAGAGCAAGATTTATCGAATTCTGTGAAGATGTGAACATCTTCCACTATTTTACATCAATCGCCCACCCATAAGCAAATGGAAAAGTTTAAGTAACAAATAGAATCCTACTGCAAGATATCAAAGCAAGACTTGAAAGAGCGAAGGAGACTTAGGTGGATGAACTCTATCATGTGCTCTAGGCATACCAAACTACCCAAAGATTGCCAACTAGGAAAACCTCATTTGCTTTAGCTTTCAGAACAAAAGCGGTCATCCCAATAGAACTCAAACTTTCGTCAGCATGAGTCATGGCTTTCAATGAATAGCAGAACTCACCAGACCTCAGGGCTAACCTTGACTTGTTAGAGAAAAAATAAGAAAAAATTTAAGTTCGGATGGCAGCCTACAGGCAAAAGGTATCTCGCTACTATAATTCAAAAGTCAAAGGCAAAATACTCAAAGTGAGGCATTTAGTACTTCGGCGAGCGGCTGTTTCACAACCTCAGAATCAAAAAAATTTCATTTCAAATTGGAAAAGTTCGTATGAAGTAAAGGAGGTCATCCGATCTAAAACTTATCGCTTGAAAGAGCTCGAAGGAACAACTCTTCTATGACCTTGGAATTCTAAAAACCTAAAAATATACTACCAGTGACTTTCCCTCAATAAAACTTTTCTATTCTAACATTATTATTTCTTGGCACAAAAATCATGCGATGATAGAAAATAATAAATAACTCTCTGAAGCAATCAAAAGTGGCTCCATTAGGAACAGAAGGAGAACCTCATCCTAATGTGAGCTAAGTCGAAGGCCTCGTTAAGTTAAGACGAGATGAGGGGAGAGGCCCCACAAACGGTCCTAATGTATTCCTACAGCCCGTTAGAAATTGGAGGAGAACCTCATCCTAATGTGAGCAAAGTCGAAGGCCTCATTAAGTTAAAACGAGATGAGGGAAGAGGCCCTGCCAACGATCCTAATATGCTCCTACAGTCCATTAGGAATAGAAAGAGAACTTCATCCTAATGTGAGCAAGATCGAAGGCCTCGTTAAGTTAAGATGAGATAAGGGGAGAGGCCCTGCTAACGACCCTAATGCACCTCTACAGCACGTTAGGAATAGGAGGAGAATCTCATCCTAACATGAGTAAAGTCGAAAGCCTCATTAAGTTAAGATGAGATGAGGGAAGAGGCCCTGCTAATGATTCTAATGTACCCCTACAACCCATTAGGAATAGGAGGAGAACGTCGTCCTAACGTGAGTAAGGTCGAAGAGCTCATTATATTAAGATGAGATGAGGGGAGAGATCTTGCCGATGGACCAGACGAATCTCTATGATCATGCAAAAGGTAGAAGGCCAAGGCCTCACTAATTCAAAACAAGGAGGAGGTAAGGCCCTACTAACGACTGTGTGCGCATCCCCTTATGGCCACGCCAAATGCGAAAGGCAAAACCCTACCTTGATTCATGGGATGAACCTCTAGTTCGACATCCATGACTAACATCTCATCAAAAACAAAATAGAGAAAAAATAAGGCATCTAGAATTGAGTCCATAGGAGATGACAATGAAAAAGGTACAGTTTCATTATGAAGTTAAGTTCATTGCAAGTAAAGGTCAGTATGATCGATTACACAAAAATGGACACACCACAAGCAAAATGAAGGTCGATGAGGACCAACTGTATGAAAGAACAAATGCATTACAGATGGAATTAATATCAGTAAAACCAATTACATAAAAAGGAAAAGAAAGTGAGGAGGTGAAATCCTAAGGCGGCCCAGGTTCTTCAGACTTTGGGCTATTAGCCATCACCAAAGCTTCCTTTAATCTGAAGATCTCTTCCTTGAGCTCCTTCTTCTTATATAGGCCTTCAATGTACATTCTGTTGGTGTACTCAAATTTGGCCTCGAGTTCTCATCATTGCTTCCTTAGGACTTCGGATTCAGCTTCGGCATCCTTAACAGCTTGACACTCATAGGTCAACTGGAGCTTCAACTACTGAACTTTAGCCTTCCCCACCCTGACAGCCTCCTAGAGCTCACCAATGATCCTCCTTAGAGAGGTGAGCTCCTTCTATTCATATCCTGATCTAGCCTGCTAAATGCTGTAAAACTTTCTCTGAAAATAGATTGCCTCATCCCTGGCAGCTTTTAGCTCTTCTTCAAGCTTTGACATCCTTCCTACCCAGGATAACCAATAGCTATCATGTCATTCTTTAGTGTCCCACAGCTGCTTTTGAAGCTGAAAAAATTTCTTTGACCAATCCCAATCATACCGAGCTTTGTCAGTGGACCAAGGCGAACTCCCTTCTAAGAGATGAATATTCTCCTTTGCCTTTTTAAGGTCAACTTCAAGAGAGCTGATCTTCATTGTCAGTGCCCAAGATTTATTGCTAGCACTTCAACTCCGATAACTCCTTTTCAAAATTTCCCATTTTGATGTCGAAGTTTGCGGAGTCCCTCATGTGTAGGCTTCGGAGGCGGGTAATTTCATTAGTCACCTCCGAAGCATTCTTTCGAGAGGCCTGAAGGTCGACCTCCATCTTCTTCAACTTTTTTTTTAAGTGATGGACTTCCTTCTTCAAGCCCTTTATCAAGAGCTTGAGCGAAGCTCCCTGAGGTGAACGATCGACGTCGGCAGAAGAGGGGGGGTTACAGCCTTGATTGCTAGATGCATTTTGAATCATGCATACGGCAACGCAAAGAGTAAAGTAAGAAAAGAAATTTGCCCTTTATTTACTCAAAATATTTTCAAGTACATCGAAAGAAAAAAGAAAAAGTACATGGTTATTAAGAGTTTAGATCTCGGGTGGCTCGGCCACTAGGGAGGTCGGAGCATTCTCAATCACCCCCAAATCTTGGGCAGGTCTGGATGCTGCACCTGCAGGTTTGGAAATCTCTGGAGTAACTTTGGTGATATGAGTAGCGGGGGCGACCTCAGCATCAAGCATGAAGGACCAACCCTATCCCCTGGCTCCTCTGTAAGGAGGTCTAGATCGATGTCAGAAAAGTTCTCGGTGACCCGCCCCAAGCAGACTTGGAACCCTTCCAAGAAGGCTACCTAGGCGAAGGCTATTTTGATGTCCTACATATCTTTGGAGGACTTGAAGTCTTGTATGGCCCTCTCCATCACGGTGCCAACTTCCTCCCATGCCTTCCTTCTTTCCTCCTTCTCTAAAGCTAAGGCAGTGCTCAGCTTCGCCATCTCCTCGTGCTCCTCCCTCAACTCCTTTCGAAGGCGCTTCACTTCAGATGAGTGAGTCTCCAAGGCTACCTTCAGAGCATCAGCCTTGGCTTGAGCCTTTTCGGCCTCTGTGCGGGCTTCTTCAAGGGCCTTGGAGGCTTCGGCCCATCTCTGGCTTGCCACCTCAGAGTGAGCAAAAAGATAGTGTCCCAACTGCAAAATAAAAAGCAGATTAAAATTCCAAAAGATTTCAACTTTAAGGCCCGAAGGGCATGAAGTCAAAATCAAAGGGGGCCACTTACCACCAGGAAGGTGGCGAAGGACTTGTCGAACCTCTCAACGTCATCCTTTTGATGCATTTTTCTATAATGTGAGGAAGGATGCTCCCCTCTATCAGTGCTTTGACGACCTCTCGATCGTCCAGGGAACCCTGTTCCTAGCTAAGGACCACGCCCTTAGAACTCTTAGCCTTCCATTCGACTTTCTTGCTGACGGCCTTCTTCTTCTTCCTCTCCGCAACTTCCTCCTATTGAAGAGGGGCAGAAGGGATGGCCTCATCAGACAAGACCGGATTTGACATGGTAATGATGGGCTCGGGGGCCGGCACGACCTAAATCAGCATGGCCTGGCTCGATTCTCTAGTACGAGCCTTCTTCAATGATTTTCTAGTAAGACCATCCTTCCGCTTAAGGATCTTGATCCCCTTCATCAGGCGGTTCCATTCCTCTGGAGTCATTTCTACAAGGAGGGTAAGGTTAGAAGATCAAAAGAAAGGATACCACTTAACCGACTGAATGTAAAGAACTACCTATTGGGTTAAGGGGACTGAGACCAAAGTCGAACATGGTCTGCTCATCCAGGAGGTCAGGGATCGGGGGAGCATTAAAGTCCTTCAGCTTATTGGCCAAACTCTAATGCTCACTTTCTAGCCCAGGGGCTCAACGGACCGAATCTCTGATCTTCCCTCACGAAGGAAGCCCTAAATTTAAGAAAGGATTTGAGACAAAAAAGAACTTCTCCTTTCAATTATGAACAGAAGAAGGAGCGCCCTTAAGCAATCCCATCTTGCCAAACTGGGAAGATACATACCACCAGTCCTTAGCTGTTGGATGGCGTTTGAAAGTGAAAAAATTATGAAATAAAAAAATGGTAGGTCGGACACCTACCATGATGCACAAAGATAGAAATCCTATGATGAACCTAAAGGAGTTCGGTGCCATGGCAGCAAGAGAAATGTTGAGAAATTTGAATAAGCTAACTATAAAGGGAGGCAAGGATAATCTAAGCCCAGTCCGAAGAGTTTCAACATGCAGGCAAGTTCGGCCGGGAGGAGGAGAGCAAACTCGGTCGTTGGGTCTAGGAAGTTTGAGCTCGTATTTAGAAGAAATCCTAAACTGAATCCTAGCTAGGCAAAGGTCATTGGGTCGAAGTCTATAGGAAATTATTGTGGGCACAAAAGGATGGGCTAACTCTAAGGGTTCAACCTCCTCAAGAGATGGGTTCACCAAAGCTAGAGGAGCCAGGCTCTCAGAATAAGTTGATTAGGATTCTTCGATGGATATTTGGATAAAAAAGACACCCAAAAATCAAAAAAAATAATGTGCCAAAAAAAAAACCTCCCACTTAAGAACCAAAGGAACATAAGGCAAAGAGCATAGAAATAATCCAAGAAAGTGTCGAAGGGCTAACCTAAATCGACTGAGATGAGTAAGAAGATGGTAAACGTGACGAAAATCGAATAGAGAAACACTTGAGACCATGAAGACCGGAAGAAGAAGCTCATGTTCTCGTATAGGAAGAACAGGGAGACCAGAGAAAGAAGATGAAGATTTTGAAAGAAGTAAAGATCCGGAGGAGGAGGATGGGATTAAATAACCCCTAGAATTTTAAGACGGTTATGATAGTGGATTTCCTCCAATTGATCTCCAATCGATGCATGTCCCACTCAGCATGATGGAAAGCTGGCAATGGACAGATCCTTAAAAGCATCGTACTTCGAGCAGACTTCTGATGGAGGATTCAAAAAATGTCTCTTTAGGTCACCTCGCATTTGCGAACTTCGATGCCAGCTTGGTAAAACCCAAAACTTTCCATCCAACAAGTGCAGGAACCCAAAGGAAACTTCGGCAACCTCCATTTTTCTTCCATCCTTTAAACTTCAAACTCGAGAGTAGGAGAACTAGTGTTGGGGATAAATCCATGCCTGCCAAAGTTTGCCCAGGATTCTGGCTCCTGATCAGTTTCGTCCGATTGCAGCTATAACAACTAAACCTCCACCCATAGAAGTATTCGAACTCTAACTAATTCTGAGATGGCCAACCTTCAACACTATAGTCAAATGATCCAATTGGCTGGGAATGCCAATTTTGGATTCAATGGAGCATTATGAATTCTTTCTTCAGACGAACTTGAATAGTTAAAGCTTCAACCCCAAGGGGGCCAGCTAGGTATCTAGCTCCTGCACATCCCTTTAGGTCGAACTCCTTCCAACAACTTGCATGGCTCCATCCGAACGAGCTTCCTCCAGTCTCCTTTGGCAGAATCTTAGTCGAACTCCTTCCAAATTTCTACTTCAGTAGAACTTCCTCACCAGTTGACCTCCTTCCAGATCTCTCCTTCAGCGAAACTTCTTCAGTAGCCAAACTTCTTCCAAACTAACCCCCAGATGAACTTCAGTACTTTATCATTTTTCACCGATGAGTAACCTTGGGAGTGGCTGAACTTCGAAGGAACAATAGAGACATCGGAGTGTTTCAGTTGGGCTTGCTCATTGCGACCACCAATCAATACTTGATCCAGCCAGACTTCTCTTCCAATCGAACTCCTTCCAGACTCCTTCCAGCCATCTGAAAGGACCACAATGTACACCTACAACATAGCAAATAAAGGCCAATGCACAGTCAATCTTGAGAACTTTCGAACTCCTCTAGAACAACAACATCCAAGAGCCCTTCATTGCCTGTAGCTACCCCATCCGAACTTCAGCTGTCAGGTCCCCAACAAACCAGCACGTCGTGACAACAGACACTACTTTCTATAACAAACTCCATGTGGCTCGAAGCGGCCCACAACCAGATGGTTACGATTGTCACTCTTAGCTTGTTATAGGCTCCACTTATAAAAGGAACCCTCCAGATACATTTCGAGGGAGAGCTTTCTTTTTCTTCTCATAACTCTACTATTTTTTTTTCTGAGTACTCCATTTTTATTGGCCAGAAGAGCTAACTTGACCATCGAAGGGTCCTACCAGAGCAACCACCTCCGACTCCAATCAGGACTTATCTTGCAGGTCATCAGCGGCGATCTCATCTTCTCCAGCTCCAACGAACTCTGGCATCTAGTGAAACTCCGCACCAACAGAACCCAATTGATTTAGACCATCTAAGCCCACTTTTACTAGGCTCTCTCTCTCTCTCTCTTATTTTCACATTGAATGATAGAGGGTGCATGTGGAGATGTGTGCCCCTTCTCTTGTGCACGCATGAGATAAAGAGGAGGTGCTAGTTGGTGCTTCCCCTTAGGGTTTGGTCTCATCTTGATAGAGTTTGACTCTAAATCAAATTAAGATTGATTCTTTATTAGGTTAGAGCCTCGGAGTGTGTGGAAATCAGATTTTTGTGCGACAAAAATTAGAGAAAAAGAAGAGGGCCTGCAAAAGGGTTTGAATGGTTCCTTTCCTAGTTGCAAGAGCATCTTCATGCCTCCTCTTCTTCTTCCTTCTATCTCCATGCCTCATGTACTCTAAGATCAGATCTGATCTAATAGAGAGAGAGTTTAGAGAGAGAAGAAGAGAAGAAGAAGGGTTCTTCTTCCTCTTCTAGGTGTTCTAAATAAATCCCAAAAATGCTGTGTTAAGGGTTGGCGCAGTGAACTTTCTTCTTCAAGATCTTAAAGGAGAATGTTGATCCAAGCAAGGAGCGATGCTTGCAGGGTGCTACCACTCTAGTAGCCTTGGTGCTTTGATCAAGACATCTTTGTATAGATACCAGTAGAGGTCGGGCACATGCGTGGCTCTGATAGAAATCTCGGACATCCATAGGATCTGATCTGAGCAAGAATAGAGATAGCGATTAAGGTAATCATTCTTTCTTTTTATTTTAATTTTTAGATCTTAATTATTTATTTTATAGCATGTTTAAAATGATCCTTGGATGATTTTAAAATTAGATTAATGCATGCTTAAGATTAAAATTGTTTTATTCTTATCTTTCCATGGCATAGTTTCATGAGATGAAAAAAACTAGCATGCTTATCATCTAGAAATCCTAATAGTAGTATCAAAGCCATGGGTTTTTAACATGCATGAAATATGTTGGTGCAGAAAATAGATGGATGCTGGAGTTTGTTGGAGTTGGAGAAGATGAGGCCATCAATGAGACTTGCAAAGTGAAGTCCTGGCCGGAGTTGGCTCTGACAAGATCCTTCGATGGTCAAGTAAGTTTTCTGGCCAACAAAAATGGAGTATATAGAAAAATTTAGGACAGAAAAGAGATCTTGAGAGCTTTAAAAGAAGTAATGCATTTAGAAAGTCTCTTTTATAGATGGAGCTTGTAACAAAATGATGGTGATAGCCATAACTGAATGTCAGTAGATCGTTCAGACCACTTAGAGTTTGTTACGAAGAGTGGACTGTTATTTGTCATGACTTGCTAGTGGTTGGAGATCATTTGCTAGAGTTTGGATAGAATGTTGAAAGCTTTCGAGTTTGATAATGTTCCATTCATGCTGGCAATCATTGGAATGAAAGGTCGAACTAATTGAACTTCGAAGGTCAGCTTCTAAATAGCAGATGGTAGTTTTACGACTGGGTTCGAAGTTTGGATCCCACTAGTGCTACCTTTAAGGGCTTTTAGGAGTTTGGCCACCATCAAGGTCGGCCAAGACCAGGTGTAGTCATTCAGATTGGAGGTCAGGGAGAAAATGATAGAATCTTCAATGAGGACTGTGGCTAGGCTTTCTTAAAGGAGTTCAGCTAGGATAGTAGAGATCCAAGATTGACTTAAAGCTGGAATGGGTAAGCACTGAGATTCATCTCCCATGGAGCAGTTATGACTTATTTCAGGTTGAAGATGGGGCTCATGTTGATGGCGAGGTTCTTTGTTGACTCAAGTTCATTTGGCTGAGGTCCTTGGTGTAGAGCTACCAAGATTTGTAATTTACAAAAAGAAGAAAAAAATTCGACCATCTTCAAGGTTGGCTGTTATGCAAAGTCGGTCGATGTTGGGGTCCTGTATTTGTTGGAGGTCAGCTGCTTACACAATGGAGTGGAGGAGTTTGGCCTCCTTCAAAGTCGGCCACTAGACAAGGTTGGATGATGCTGGGACTCGATATTTGCCGGGGGTCTACTGCCTACTTTGAGTCAGAAATCAAAACCAGTAGGAAGGTAACTCCTTTCACTGTTCAAGTTCGTCTGGCCGAGGTTCAGTATGCCTGACAAGTTCTATAGTTATCAAAAGAAAGCTGAGGGCTGCCGCTGAGAAGATTGTCTAGCATACAAAGGTTGAAGGCTAATGTTCCAGAACTTAATTGGGATAGCAAAGCAGCTAAACTAAAGCTCAAACTCAACTATCACAATCCTGTTAGCACCAAACCAAGGTTGGACATTTGATTGGACTTCGATGGAAGCTAATTTACCCCCAACACTTGTCCTTCTACTTTTGAGTCTGAAGTTTGGATGAAGGGAGTACCTAAAATCTGTGACTGCCAAAGCTCTTTCTGACTTCTTGCCTTTAGGAGATAGAAAATTTTGGCATTTTCGAACTAGTGTCAAAGTTTCTTTTAATGCTAAATGACCCAAAACAACTTTGGTGTTTGAAATTCCTTCCCTAGTGTGGAGCTCTATGTATGATGCCATAAAAGCCCTATCAAGTGCCAACTACTACTATGACGATAGGGACATGCAGCAGATGAGGTTTGTGTGAAGGCGATCTACAATCATAGCTACCTCTAAGCCTTCTCGACTATTTAAGCATCGTCTTCTCCCTGGTTTCCTACCTTGGCCTGGTTCTTCTTCATCTTTGTGTTCTTCCCCATCCTTCATTTTCCTTGTGCCCGAGCATCCTGCTCCATCTTTCTCTATGATTTTCCTAGTCTTTGGCATCTTCTTCACTCCTTCTTTGCCATTCTAGTACCATCACTGAGTTCTTCACCCATCTTAGGTTAGCACTCTAACCTTTCTTCTGTATTTTCTTATACTTCTTTCGCCTTCTGCTCTTCAAAAGTTTCTTTGAGTTTACCTACTGATTTATTCTAATTTTAGAAAAAAAATTTTCTGATTAAGTTTGATTCAAGATGGCCTCTAAGATATCCTGGTCTAGTAGTTCTACAAGCCCGTCAAGCCTGAACTCCACATATCCTGATCTTAGAGAGGAAGCCAAACCCATAGAAGTACCTCATCTGATCTTCATTCTAGAAACTATCCCATGCTCCCTTTCCTTCAAAGATTTGTCCCTGATTAGAGCCTAGTATGGAATTTCTTCAAAGTACAAATTGGAACTTCCTGGATCGAGTGGCCGAGCTTACTCTCCTTTCCAATATCATTTTTATTTATACTTGGAAGTTTTTTATGCCAGATTGAGGCTTCCCCTTCCTCCTTTCATTGTAGCTCTTTTCTATTTCCTAAATATATCCCTTGCTTCAATGGTCCTAAACTCCTTTAGGTTCATCAAAGGGTTCTTAGCTCTCTATCTTTCGACTGAAGTCCATCCTACAATCTCTCTATTTCAAACCTTTTTTACCTTTAAGCAACACCATTCTTCCAAGGATTGGTGGTATCTATCCCCCCATTTTGGCAAAAAGGGGTTGCTCAAAGGTACTCCTTCCTCGATTCATAACTAGAAGAAAAAAATATTTTTCATTTCTTGTCCATCCTTAGAATTAGCACTTTCTTCCTAGGGTTAGTTGAGGGATTTGGTCCACAGATCTTTAGGGTTAGAAAGGATGGACCTTGACTCTACTGATATGCTGAGAAATTATAAAGCTCCCCTACTATCCAAATTACTTGATGATCAGACCTTGTTTAACCTCAGCTTAAGTTCCTTCAATGCGCCAGGTATATATTCACATCTCATTAACTGCCCTTTTATCTTTTCTTCTAATCTTGACTTTTTTACCACTGTAGAGATGACTCTGAAAGAATAAAAGCGATTGTCCAACAAACTTTGGACCTACAAAAGGAAGGGCAATGTGCCCAAGGAATCATCCAAAAGGATGAAGGTCGATGATCCGAGCTCTATTGCTCCAGCTCATACTGCTTCTACCCCTGAGGCTATGGTGCCTCCAATGACCACAAGTCTGCTTGCCAAGGTCCCCATCTTGGTGCCTCCTACTGAAAAGAAAATGGAGGTGTAAAAGAAAAAGAAGAAGATAGTTACCAGGAAAGCTCGGCCTCAGTAGAACTCTTGGGAATCCAGCAACAACAACATCGATTGGGAGAATGCTTCTTTTGACGATTGGAAAGTCACCAAGACCCTAATAGATGGATGCATCCTACCGAACATCATGGACAGGATTGTCCTCACCGACCTCGAGCAGCGAATGAAAGAGTCTCTCAGTGCCTTCCTTTAGGTAATTGCCTTACATCCCCCTTTTTTAAATTCGTCCATGAGTTCTTCCAGTGGCACAACTGACTTTGTCATCTACAGGTGGATCATCAACTAATCGCCAACATCAAGGTGATCAACATTCGTAAGGTAGAGACCTTGAAAGTGTAGAAGGCACACAAGGAATATAGGGCTGAGGTCGATCATTTATTGAAGGAGAAATCTGGTGAAATTGGATGTCTTCAGGAGGCGGTCAAAAGTGCTGAACAAACTTTGGTGGAAGTTAAGGAATTGCTGGCCTCAAATGAAAAGAGGAGGAAAAAGGTGGAGACCAAAGTTGCTGAGGGGGAAAGGCAAATTGCTGAAGCTAAAGAACAAACCATCTTGGATTTCAAGGCTTCAAAGGAACTAGAAGATATAAAGATCGAATTTGTGAAGGAAGCCTTCATCAAAGAGTTTGATCTCTATCAAAGAAAGGTTGCCAAGAAATTTTTCGAGCTGGATCTCGACTTTTTGATGGAAGAATCTTTTGACGATGAGGCAGAACCTTCAACTGATGGTGTCGATCTTTCATCTGTCGAACCTGCTACTATGACCTTCGAGCCTACCAAAGAGCTGGAGAGCATCGAGAATGCACTGAACTCGTCCACTGTCCCACCTCTAAAGGTCGAAGATTTTTGACAACTTTATTTCTTTCTTTTTTCTTCTATACTTTTTGTACTCAAACATTTTAGTTAATGAAATTGAGTTACCTTTTTTATCATACCTTGGTATTGTGATACATTTATTCATCAAACATAGTCTCTAATTGAAGCGGAACCACTGCCTCAGGGCATCCCCCTAAAGGCCTATGTCAAGAATTTAAGGAAGAAAGTTCGTCAAATCAGCAAGAAGCTAAAAGTGACTGAAGATGAACTTTAAAAATTCAAAAAAAATTATGCTGAAGCTGCCATTGAGATCAACCACCTTTGCCAACAATCCAAATAATTTTTCAAGGAATACACTGCTAAAAAATATCATCTAAGTGAAGAGCTTGAGGAAACCAAAAAATGTGCCAACAAAAGGTCTTGGACTTTAACTGCCAAAGTCAATTCTCTTGAAGCCGAGCTTCAGGTAGCGAAGAAAAAAATTTTGCTATTGGAGGGGAGCTTGGCATGGAATACTAATTGAGAAAAATATGGCTAGGACTGGTCTAAAAGATTCTTTGCGTGTGGTCAAGGATTCATACAATAGTTACAGACTCAGCCAGAGCGACCAAATTGCTGAACTTCGATGGAGAGTTCGAAAGGCTGATGAAGAGATTGCTCGACTTCGAAAATGGTTAATGGATAGGGCTCAAGCTGACTCGAATAGAGATTTGAAGAAAATTGCTTCCCTAAAATGCACCCTAGGAAGCCTTTTTGAGATGCACGAAAAGGACTAGGCAGAGCTACTCTAACTCAAGATTCAAATGGCTTATCAGGAGAATTTGGTGAACGATGCTGAGGCCAAGTCAAGGTTTTGTGGAAGAGACTAAAAGAGGTAGAAGAGGATGCAAGAAGTGATGGGTTTGGTGTACAGGATGGAAGCATGGATTTTAAAGCAAAAACATGAAATCATATAAACCAAACCCGAACCCTAGGACCACCTTATTAGCAATTAAATCATATAACATGCATTTGTAACATAAAAGAAAGTATTAGAACATACCTCTTATCGCTAAACCCTAAATTGACCTTGATCGTCGGTAGCAGTCCGTCAAGATTTCCATCAGGTGCCCACGTGTTCACCCTCCAATGTTGATCCACACAGAGACTTGATCAAGATACCAGCACCTCTGATTTACATAATTAGAGTTCTAATAATAAGAACTTTAATTAAAAGGACAAGACCTTCTTTAGCCTTTATGTCACCTTTCTTGCCTTTCCTTATCTATCTTTTTTTTTCTTTGTCTTCTTAATTTTCCTTCCTAATCTCTTAGTCTTAAGATGACTTTTTATCCTTATAAGGACAAGATCTAGATAAGAGAAGGAAAGAAAGAAAATTAGACAAAAAGAAACTCTTGTAAGAAAGAAAGATAATTTTACACACCCACGGACTCTTGGTGCGCACCCCTATTTATAATGCACATAGGGGTGCCAACTAAATTTCTTGTGCCCCTTTTAAAAAAAATCTCATATCCCTTTAGCCAATCTCATGCCTCATCAGTAAATAATGAGATGTAGACTTAATCCAAGAGGTGCCTTAAAGCAGGAGGACTCTTTGACTAATTCTACGTAAGTTATTTACGAAGAGTCGCAATATTTCATCTTTGCCGCCACCCTTTTCATCCATTAGATCATATAAAAAGGCCATCCAATGGCTCTAAAAAGGGATGCCCATTCAGCAGGAAGGCATAGAGATAATCTTTAAATAGTCAAAGTCCCAAGAGACTTTGACTTGGTCCAAGAGGCATCAAGGAGGAGTGGGCGGCATGGAGTCTTAGGCGGCAAGGAGTCTTGGGCGACAAAGAGTCCCTTCTCAAAATAATAACGAAGTATTTCATCTACAGAAGGATTCTTTTGCACCCCATATCTGATGTCCATGCCAATTTATGTGACATAACAAAATGGAAAAGGTCAAAGAAGGTGCCAACTAATTCCATGCGCCAAAAATTCTTTGCGCATGAAAGACTTTCCATGCGCAAGAGAGAGACTCTCTGATGCATGGGATTCAGGTATGTGGCACCCCAACTAAAGCCTAATCAGTCTAGGTTAATCCAATTCAAGACCAAACCCTATTTGGCTCAAATCGGATCTAAAGTAGCCTAAATCGGAAGTCGATTTGAATCCAATTCGAAACCAGGAGCTAGGGTTTGCTACATGTGCTAGCATGCTCATCTTGCAAACATGGTCTAATCCAATTAGACCCTTAATTAACTCTCTTTATGTGACCCATTGGGTTCCACATCTAACCAGTAGTGAGTCTGGGTGTGATTTGACCTAATCTGGTTAGAACTCAATCAAACCGATTTAGGTCAAAACTAGCCAACCCAATTTGACTTAATTTAGAACACTTTCTAATTTAATGATTAAATTAAAATTTTAATTTGAACAAATCCACAAGACATAATTGACGTCTAGCAACATATCATGACTTCTCAGAAAAAGTAAAATTTTGACAAAAATACCAAAAATATCCTTTAGTGAAAATTACCATGCAACTAGATCCTTCGATCTTCCTGCATCCTGAATATGACTCTAGGTATAGAAATATGTCAACCCCAATATCATATTCATTTCTCTTTCAATCTTATGATGATGATTCATTTAATAAAATATTAGAAATCTTTTCTAATTTTTCATCATGCTTTGATCAAAGTCTTCCTGAATCTTTGAAGCAAGTAGGATGCTATTTCCTCTTACCATGAGAGATCGATTCCATGTTAACCTACTCACAACCTTCATATATATAATCTACCATATCCAGATCATCTCATACATAATTGAGTCATGAATGAGTATGAACCAAAATATGAATTTATATATATAAGATTCTATGGTAGTTTCAGGATCAAAGGATTACATGCACAAATTCCACTATGAGAACCATCTATTGACATGTAGATAAGACTCCATTAGATATTCTCAATTTGGATCAATTCAGTGAACTCATTCTCTAATGAGCACCCACATTCTTGTATTAGTGTCATACATAAGTTATTGTGAGATCAATCACCCTCTCAATCGAGCATACAAAGAATGTGCTAGTCTTACCGAAAAACATTGATCCCTAACTCAATGTCCCATCGACTAGGAATATTTAAATTAGGGTTTTAAGGTTTTAGGTCTCACTGGTATGATCTCATCATAATCCTAAAACCATAGACTTAATTTATAGGATTCATCATAATCTTAAATAAATAATAAGACATTGCATATGATGAAATAAATGCCTTTATTTATTAAAAATGTCATTACATGAGTTTGGAAGACAAAAAACATCCCAAAAAATTAATTGGCTTGAGGGTATATTCCTTTCAATCTCCCACTTACACTAAAGCCAATCGCCCTTATATTTTAATTCCATACAATCAAGGTGGTGAGCAAACAGTTGCAGTGGTAAAGCCTTAGTGACTGTGTCTGCTATGTTGTTCTTTGTGTTTACTCGTTCTATGACTATATCTTATCTTTCAATAATTTCTCGAACGAGATGGAAGCATCTTAGAATGTGTTTGAATTTATGATGAGATCTTGGTTCCTTTGCTTGAGCAATAGCTCCAATACTATCACAATAAAGTGGTATTGGATTCTCAATTTTAGGAATAACTCCTAATTCAGTGATGAACTTCTTCATCCAGACAGCTTCCTTGGCAGCTTCACTTACAGCTATGTATTCTGCTTTAGTGGTTGAGTCAGCTACAGTTGGCTGCTTAGTACACTTCCAACTTACTGCCCCATCATTCAGAGTAAAGACATACCCTAAAATGGATTTGCTATCATCTGGGTTTGATTGAAAACTAGAATCAGAATATGCTTCTAATTTAAGATCAGAACCACCATATACTAGAAAAATATCTTTAGTCCTTCTCAAGTACTTAAGAATATTTTTCACAGCTTTCCAATGATCCTCTCCTGGATCAGCTTGAAATCTACTTGCAATGCTTAAAGCATAAGCAACATCAGGCCTTGTACATAACATGGCATACATTATTGATCCAACAGCCAAAGCATAAGGACTAGAACTCATTCTATTTCTCTTTTCAGGTGTCTTAGGAGACATCTTTTTAGAGAGATGTATGCCTTGACTCATGGGTAAATAACCTCTTTTACTCCCATCCATACTCAATCTTTTCAGTATTAAGTCAATGTACCTTGATTGGGACAAGCCTAGCATCCTCTTAGATCTATCTCTATAGATCTTTATTCCTAGTATATAGGATGCTTCTCCCAAATCTTTCATGGAAAACTTATTTGATAGCCATAATTTGACTAATTGTAACATTGGGATATCATTCCCAATGAGGAATATGTCATCTACATACAGAACCAAGAAGACTATGGTTCTACTAGTTTTCTTGTACACACATGGTTCATCAACATTCTTGATAAAATCAAACTCTTTTACTGTTTCATCAAAATAGATGTTCTAACTCCTTAATGCTTGCTTTAATCCATAAATGGATCTCTTAAGCTTGCATACCTGATTTGGTCTCTCATTTGACTCAAATCCCTCTAGCTGTGACATACAGACCTCCTCCTCAAGGAAACCATTAAGGAAGGCAATCTTTACATCCATTTGTCATATTTCATAGTCATGGTATGCTGCTATAGCAAGCAAAATCCGAATAGATTTGAGCATGGCAATAGGTTAAAATATTTCATCATAATCAATCCCCTATTTTTGCCTAAAATCCTTAGCCACCAATCTGGCCTTATAGGTTTCAATTTGACCATCAGCTCCAATCTTTTTCTTAAAAATCCATTTGCATCCAATAGAATTTATATCCTCTGGTGCATCCACCAAAGTCCATACTTTGTTGGTGTGCATGGATTCTATTTCGGATTGCATGGCAGCCACCCATTTGTAATAGTCTTTACTTTTGACTGCTTTCATATAGGTCAGAGGTTCATCATTCTTAATGACTTGGGCTTCATTGTTCTCAATAATGAAACCATACCTCATAGGTGTATTTCGTACTCTTTTAGACTTATGGATAGGAGTTATGTGTTCTAGTTCTTTTATGTGATTATATGGTTGAAAAATTTCTATTTATTTTTCTTGAACTTCACTAAGTTCAATATTTCTGCCATTGCCCTTTTCTAGGATAAATTCCTTTTCCATGAAAGTGGCATGCCTACTTACAAATACCTTTTATTCAGTAGGATGGTAGAATAAATATCCTATACTATTTCTAGGATATCCTATAAATAGACATCTGTCTGATCTAGCATCAAGTTTATGTCCAAAATTTTTTTTGACATAAGCTGGACAACCCCATATCTTAAGATACTTAAGATTAGGTTTCTTACTTCTCCATATGTCATATGGAGTACTAGATACAGATTTAGAAGAAACTCTATTCAAGATGTAAATTACAGTCTCTAGAGCATGACCCCAGAAGGAAATAGATAATTCAATGAAGCACATCATGGACCATACCATATCTAATAAGGTATGATTTTTTCTTTCGACTATACCATTTAATTATGGTGTATAAGGAGGTGTCCATTTAGAGAGAATCTCTTTAACTTTAAGATAGTCTAGAAACTCACTAGATAAGTATTCTCCTTCTCGATTAGCTCGAAGGATTTTTATACATTGTCCAATTTGTTTTTCGACCATACTTTGATACTCTTTAAATTTATCAAAGACTTCTGATTTATGTTTCATAAGATACACATATCCAAACCTAGATAAATCATCAGTGAATGTTATAAAATATGAGTATCCTCCTCTGGCTTGAGTTGTCATAGGACCACATACATCCGTATGTACAAGTTCTAATAACTCATTTGTCCTTTCTCCATGTCCACTAAATGGAATCTTGGTCATTTTACCATGAGGCATGATTCACAAGTTCCCTAATGATTCATAATCAAAAGGATCAAAGAACTTTTCTTTGTATAACTTGTTAATCCTAGCCTCACTAATATGACCTAATCGACAATGCCAAAGTAAAGTATTATTTATGTCATCTCTCTTACATTTTTCTATTTTCATCAATATGAAATATATTATTCATCCAAACATAGAGTCAACAAACCATTGCTAAATATGCCAAAACAAATATTTTCATTAGAATATTTGATTGAGCAACCTTCGCTCGTTACATTAAGACTATAACCTTATTTTAATAACAAGGGTATAGATATAATATTTCTAATGATCTTAGAAATATAATAACAATTTGTAAGCTCTAAGATCTTCCCATAAGGTATCTTCAATATATTTATCCATATAGCTTCTGCTTGGATAGACTCTCCTCCAGTGCCATAGAGCTTAAAGTCATCTTTCTTCAAACTCTTAATTTTCTGTAGCCCCTTTTGGTGCATTATTTGCACCAAACTTTATAGTTGTAAGATAAGCTTTGCAATTCCTCTTCCAATGACCTATTTTGCCACAGTGAAAATAGGTCATCTGTCCGGAGACTTTCTTCCTCTTTTTCTTCTTATTTATACCACTTTTAGGATTCAACCTTCTCTTTGGACCCTTTTTGCCTGCCTTCTTCTTAGAGATCCCTTCCATAAGAAGAAGAGGAGCCTTATCTTTCTTGATATGGCTTTCTACTGTCTTGAGCATATTTAATAGCTCAAGCAAGAAAGAATTCAGTTTGTTCATGTGATAGTTCATGACAAACTAAGAAAATGATTCTGAGAGTGATTGTAGGATCAAATCCTGACTTAACTCTCCATCCATAACAAAACCTAATTAACTTAATCGAGTGATTAGGTCAATTACCATCAAAACATGATTTTGTATGGATGTTCCTTCTATCATACTTGCACGAAATAATTGCTTAGACTTGATGCGTGCTAATTTATAGCTATGGCAAGTGCACCAATTGATCAAATAATAAAGTGAATGAGTAGAGTATCGTCCCTAGAGGATTGAAAAATAAGTACTGAAAAGCTCTTTCCTATGCTTTATTTAGAAAATCAATTTATGAGAATAAGAAATTAAAGAATAAAATAAAAAAATAATTAAAAATTTTTAATAAAATAGAGAGAGTGTAAATTATTAGGGTTTTAAACTCAAGAGTAATGGATTACTAAGGCAATCGGTTCACCAACTCAGTCAATACAATATTTAGATTTTTGGATTAATTTTATTTCATGTGACGGTGGAGTCTCCTAATTTATTCACTATCCTTTGGTCTAGGCATAGCAAAATTATCAATATTTATTAATTACCCTTTGGTCTAGCTGTAATTTAAATAAATATTAATGCATTATGTTTTGTGAAACCCTTTAATTAAAATACGCTGCGTCCAAAGCGCACTAAAATTTCTGCATGCATATGAATTCTAATATGATTCATAATACAAGGTATATAATCAAGAAGCAATAACATAGATGTACTTGGTCTATAACATCGATGTTCATCAGATCAATTAGAAGATGGTCAGTAATCTAAAAGCATTAAGATCAGATTTATATACTCCTCATGAATAAAATTTAAAAATAAATCAAACTGAATATTGCATCAAAAGAGTGGCTACACCTTAGCCTTAGTAAAAAAAAATTTAGTTCATGATAACAAATTCAAAAATAGTGAATAAAATAAAAAGCATAGAGAAATTAGACTGTTTGATTGCTGAAATTGATTATCCGTTGCTCTTGGCATGGAGAACTTGGTGAAGAAGAAGATGCTCCTTGATCGATGTCTTGATTGTCGAAAGAAATCAAAAACCATTTTTTTTTCTCTCACAAGTCACTCTTCTCTTTCTACCTTTCTCCTCTCTTTTTCTTTTTGTTTTTCTTTTTTTTTCTAACTCTCTCCCTTTTTCTCTTTTTCTCTTTTTCTTTGACTTCCCTGACTTCCTTCTTTTCTCCCTCCCTCTATCTCTCTCTTTGATTCTTTTTTTCACGGCAACAATAGGTTTTTTATAGATCAAGATATTGATTTCCCCCCAAAATCCATTAAAAATTAGGTTTAAGACTCCCAAAATAACTCAAATTAAGATCTGGGTAATTCTGATCATTGGATGTTGATTAAACGGTTCAAAAATCACTTAAAAAGCCCTTAAAATAACCCAGATCAAGTCGGATTTCATGCCAGCCATTGGATCAACCTTTGGATTGAATTTGGGCCGTTCGATCGCACAGAAAGAAGGCTTCTGATCTTTAGTTTAACATCAGGATGAATCTCAGTCGTTGGATCTCGATCGGGAGCTGCGGATGCCATTCATCAGCACCTTCTTTTTGGCCGTCCGATTGAGTTTCAGTGAAAGGCGCCCATTAGATCAAACAAAATTTCTAAATTAGCCCTCCATAGACCATGCACGAGCTCGGTGTTTGCATGACCCGCATTCTTCAGCCAATAGAGCACGCGTTTTCATATGAAATTTTCAAATTATCCTTCAGATGGTCCACCAGTATGCGCAAAAAATGCTGAAGTCAAATCCTGCTTAAGCGTTGCA
>QRFJ01002591.1:0-12500 GCA_006176705.1 Cocos nucifera | reverse complement strand
GGTTACACTAATACATGCATGGTAGGAAATCGCTTTTTCTGATTTAGTTGAACTTAATTGAATGGTTGATTCACATTAAACATAATAATCAAATGGCTAATATGAAATCTAATAGTCCAAAAATTAGATAAAGTTGACCTTCTTGATCAGAAAATAGATCAACTCCTAACCCTAGGTCAACAATCTTCTAATTATCAGGAGAGTTATTCAATCTGTGCTAGTCCAACCCATCATGTAAGTGAATATCCTATGACTGCACAGTTTCCATATTTTATCCAAGAACAAGTTCAAGCTACTCAAGGATACTCCAAATTGATTAATGACCCATTTTCAAATTCATATAATTCAGATTGGAGTAACTTTAATTTTTCTTGGACATCCCAACAGACTCAGGCTCAGACCCAAATTTCACTTGAGCAAAATTATCAAAATTATGCCTATAATAATGGTCAGCCTAGTCAGTTTAACCAGCCATCATATTATAATCAGCCTTCATACCCACCTCCTCAACAGACCAATCTAGCTGATGATAGATTTAACCAACTTCAACAATTAATTCTAACTCAACAGCAATCTATCGCCAGACTAGAAGCTCAAATAGGATAATTAGTTGAGTCTAACATGAGGAGAGAACTAGATCAACTACCGAACCTACCAATTTCAAACAACCCACCTAATGACCACCAACCACCTGGATTAAATTATCAATCTAATGTTTCATCTAAGAATCTCCAATTTGAGAATACCAAAGTAATTCCTGAACTTAAAAGCTATAGGATTCTTATGGACCCATACCAAGACCAGGTGAGAGAGGCTAGTACTGATGCTAGCCAAAATAAAAATTTAGAGGAACTGGTTAGTACTGAGACTAACCACATAGAAGAACCCAAGCCAGGAATTAGTACTGATGCTAGTTCCAGTTTAAATGAGATAGAAATAAGGGAAAAGAGAATAGATGATTTACCCGAGACTTATAAACCTAATGTCCTATTCCCTTCAACCCTAGAAGCTGGTTCTTCTTATAAAAATCAAAAGGCATGTAATGAAATATCAATGGAGTTGTTTAAGCAGGATCACATTAATTTACCTCCAGAATTAAAACCGCCTTTAGTCACCATTCCAGCACCCATTGAATCAAACTTAACTCCTAAAACTCCATTCATGAGCATTTTAGAAAAACAAATAGGAGAAATTCTTAATAAACATGGGTCTGAGAATGGAATCATAAAATATATCCCAAAAATTAACAGTGAATATATCAATAATGGGATTAAAAATCAAATCAACTTTCTGAGATTGGCAATCCAAAACCATTGGAATTTGTCAATCCAATATTCGACACAGGATAGTGAGCTACATTGTGTCTGGCTGAAGACGGTAAACTTAGCGCTTGTTGGGAGGCAACCCAATATTTAGTTTTTATCTAATTTATCTTATTTTCTTTTTAGGATAATTTGAATAAGTTGGAGGGAGAGCTCAAATTTGTAAAGGCATGTGCTGGACCAAAAAAAAATAAATAAATAAATAAATAAATAAATATATATATACTGAGTTAGGTGTATTCTTCCATGTTCTTTATTACATCCTTTATTTTTTCTTCTCCATTGAGGACAATGTCGATTAAGTTGGGGGGAGAGAAAAATAAAAATTTTAAAATTTTAAGTCCTCGAAAAAGTTAGTATTTAGTATTTAGATACTTGATTATGCTTAAGAATCGAATTAAACTAAGCATTTTTAAAAAGAAAATTGATGCACAGATTAGAGAATCTATGAGATATTGAGGAATCAAGTATTAAGAAAATTCAATAAAGAGTTAAGTCCAGAACATAAAAATTTTTTTTCTTGGAGCATTTCTAATTATTTCTACTAGCATCAAAGAAAAGTCTACTTTTTATAGGCTTGTGTAGGGTAACTATACGTTTCTTCATATAAAAATTTATTTTAATAAAATAGTTTCCAAGTACTTCTCACTGAGTAACCGGGCCTCTTTGCCTAAGCAAGCATTGAGTTTCGCGTCAAAAGGTGGGAAGGGCAAAGAAGCTCGTTGTAAAGCTAGTCTTAACTCGTAGCCTATTTGATTCGAGCTAGTAAGCCCGAGGGGTATTCTATACCTAGTGCCCTAAAGCCAACTGGTTTGGGAGTCATTGGCCCAAGACTCGCTACATGGATCAAATAGAAAGCTTAAGGAGTTAAGACACTCAATAGTGGTACAACGTTAAAAAAAAAAAAAAAAAAAAAAAAAAGAAACATTGGTTTCCCACCGAAGTAACCGGGTCCCGTTGCCTAAGTAAGCAATGATATTCGCATCAAAAAGTGGGCAATGTGAAAATAAAAATTAATAAATGAAGGATGGAAGTAGCAATACACCTGCCTATATGAAAGTTTAGACAAATCAGAGATAAAAGTGGAATAATTTAGAAAAAGTTCTGAAAAATTTAATGTTCTTTACTTAATTTTTCTATTGATAAGTATTAATACCCCAATGATATATCTCATTTAAGCTCTACTGAATATCAATGGCCATTTTGAAAATTGCTTAGGTAAAATTCGAAACTCTAAAGTTAAAAGGTATTTAAAACTAAATTCTTTCTTTACTCGAGGACGAGCAAAGCTTAAGTTGGGGGGTGTGATAAGTATCAATAAATTCATCAATAAAAGTATTAATTTATTAATTAATTTATATTAATTTTTAAGAATTAATAATCAATTTATATATAATTTTTGAAAAATTCATATTTTTATTAATTAAAAAATTAATTAAAAAATAATAAAAAAATAATAAAAATTAAAAAATAAAATTTTATTATCAATAGAAAGAGCTCATTTTTTTGATCATAACGAAATAAATTTCAAGTAAAACGGAGCTAAAATGGAAAAGATATGAATTTTTAAAAATATAAAATAAATAAAAATTAAATAAAAAAAGAAAATGGCTCAGCCGGCTCCGCAAGCCGAGCCACCAAGCCAAGCCAAGCCAGCCAAGCAAGCCATCAAGCCGACTCAGCCGTTGAAGCCATCAGCCGGTCCACGATCCAGGCGTGGACCGCCAGCTCAGCAAATTCCGGCGAATCAGAGATTGCCACGTGGTGGACCTAGACCCCTTAAAGGGTCTACAGAAATTTATCGCGGCTCACAAGGGTAATTTAGTCTTTTCGTCCGACAACAGCGGCGCTGATTGGTTGCGGTGTGCGGTGCGGCCGGTCCACGCGGTCCATGGGAACAGTTATTGCGCGATCGGACGGATGTGGTTGTTTGCGGTCAGGATCGGACGGCTGTGGTTGCTTCCGAATTTTATTCAGATACAAACATCACGCGGATCACCATCGGACGGCAGCGCTCGATCCAGGCGATGATCCGACGGTCCAGAATGCTGCCGGCGGTGATCAAGACTCCCGAAGCACGATTTGCGGCCAGATTTCCTCGATCAAGCGCGATCCAACGGCCAGAATTTAATCCGACCCGATCTGAGCTTATCTGCATCCGATTTTGATGATTTTTGGACCGTTGGATTCCTATTGAATGGCTGGATTTTATCAGATTTATCAGAGTCATATCAGAGCTATTTTGATTCAAATTTTATCCAAATTTATTTGTATTTTGACGATTACAAAGGCATTAGTCCCATATTGCCTTTAGAAAAAATATCCAGCCCTCCTAGCTCTATAAAAAGGACCCCAGGCCATCAGAAATCAACATCTCCGATCAAGGTGAAGCTTTGGTACAGGGCGAAGCCAGGCTATGGGTTAAAGGCTGCTTCGAAGCAACGGGTGCCGAGAAGAAGAGCCGAGCTTCTACACCATCTTTCTGCCAATGCCGATCCAAGATCAGAGATCAGGCTATTTTATTTTATTTTCTTTTCTTTTTAAATTTTATGTATTTAAATTCTAAAATTTTAATTAATAAAAATTTTATTTTTGCATTTTAATTTCTTGCTTTTTATTTTTATTATAATTTAATTTTTGCACTTTAATTATTACTTCTTATTTTATTGCAAGTAGATGCTAAGATCTAACTAATAGATCTTAGTACCAAGTTTAAATTCCTGCACCTTTTAATTTTTGCTTTTTATTTTCCGACTTCACTTTTGATCCCAAAACTCTTCTCTTTTCTTTTTCTTTTAAAAATCAAAGATTTCAAATCTAAAATACTACCTTCCCTGTGGATTCGACCCGATTCACTGCTATCTACTGATTTTTAATTATTTTAAGAAGTCGGATTAAACTGATAAACACGGTGTCTTAACGATAGCATCGCATTCCTATCAACTAGCACATTCTTTGTATGCTAGATTGAGAGGATGATTGATCTCACAATAACTTATGTATGATACTAATACAATAATGTGGGTGCTCATTAGAGAACGAGTTCACTGAATTGATCCAAATCGAGAATATCTAATGGAGTCTTACTACAAGTCAATAGATGGTTCTCATAGTGGAATTTGTGTATGTAATCCTTTGACCTGAAACTACCATAGAATCTTATATATATAAATCCATATTTTGGTTTATACTCATTCATGACTCAGTTATGTACGGGTTGATCTGGATATGGTAGATTATATATGTGAAGGTTGTGAGTAGGTTAACATGGAATTGATCTCTCCTGGTAAGAGGAAATAGCATCCTACTTGCTTCAAACAAATGATGATTCAGGAAGACTTTGATCAAAGCATGATGAAAAATTAGAAATGGTTTCTAATGTTTCATTAAATGAATCATCATCATAAGATTGAAAGAGAAATGAATATGATATTGTGGTTGACATATTTTCATACCCAGAGTCATATTCAGGATGCACGAAGATCGAAGGATCTAGTTGCATGGTAATTTTCACTAAAGGATATTTTTGGTATTTTCATCAAAATTTTACATCTTTTGAAAAGTCATGATACGTTGCTAGACGTCAATCATGTCTTGTGAGTTTAATCAAATTAAAATTTTAATTTGATCATTAAATTAGAAAGTGTTCTAAATTAAGTCAAATTGGGTTGGCTAGTTTTGACCTAAATCGGTTTGGTTGAGTTCTAACTAGATTAGGTCAAATCACATCCAGACTCACTACAGATTAGATGTGGAACCCAATGGGTCACACACAAAGATAGTTGATTAAGCGTCTAATTGGATTAGACCATGTTTGCAAGATGAACATGCTAGCACATGTAGCAAACCCTAGCATCTGGTTTCGAATTGGATTCGAATCGGCTTCCGATTTGGGCTACTTTAGACCCAATTTGAGTCAAATAGGATTTGGTCTTGAATTGGATTAACCTAGACTGATTGAGCTTTAGTTGGGGTGCCACATACATAAATCTCATGCACCAGAGAGTCTCTCTCTTGTGCGTGGGAAGTCTTTCGTGTGCAAAGAATTTTTGGCACATGGAATTAGTTGGTGCCTACTTTCTTTCACTTTTTCCATTTTGTTATATCACGTAAATTTTTATATTAGCATGAACATCAGATATGGGGTGTAGAAGAGTCCTTCTGCAGATGAAATACTTCGTTATTATTTTGAGAAGGGACTCTTTGTCGCCCAAGACTCCACGCCGCCCAAGACTCCTTGATGCCTCTTGGACCAAGTCAAAGTCTCTTGGGACTTTGACTATTCAAAGATTATCTCCACACCTTCTTGCTGAATAGGCATCCCTTTGTAGAGCCATTGGATGGCCTTTTTATATGATCTAATGGATGAAAAGGGTGGCACCAAAGATGAAATATTGCGACTCTTCGTAAATAACTTACATGGAATTAGTCCAAGAGTCCTACTTTAAGGCACCTCTTGGACTAAGTCTTCATCTCATTATTTACTGATGAGGTGTGAGATTGGTTGAAGGGATATGAGATTTTTTTTAAAAGGGGTGTGAGATATTTAGTTGGCACCCCTACGTACATTATAAATAGGGGTGCGCACCAAGAGTCCATGGGTGTGTAAAATTATCTTTCTTTCTTACAAGAGTTTCTTTTTATCCAATTTTCTTTCTTCCCTTCTATTGTCTAGACCTTATCCTTATAAGGACAAGAAGTCATCTTAAGACTAAGAGATTAGGAAGGAAAATTAAGAAGACAAAGAAAAAGAAAGATAGATAAGGAAAGACAAGAAAGGTGACATAAAGGCTAAAGAAGGTCTTGCCCTTTTAATTAAAGTTCTTATTATTAGAACTCTAATTATACAAATCAGAGGTGCTGGTGTCTTGATCAAGTCTCTGTGTGGATCAACATTGGAGGGTGAACACGTGGGCACCTGGTGAAAACCCTGATAGACTGCTACCAATGATCAGGGTCAATTTACGGTTTAGCGATAAGAGGTATGTTCTAATACTTTCTTTTATATTATAAATGCATGTTATATGATTTAATTGCTAATAAGATGGTCCTAGGGTTTGGTTTTGATTTATATGATTTCATGTTTTTGCTTTGAAATCCATGCTTCCATCCTGTACACCAAACCCATCAGTGGTATCAGAGCAAGCCTTATTAGGTTAAATCATATAATGCTTTGCTTATAATATAATAGCATAAAAGAAAAGTATGATATATATTTTGTGTTTATTTGCATGTTATTTATATAATGAGATCATGTTCTTTTATTTATCAAAATGAGATTATGATGTATATATTATTCTGTAAAGGTTGCCCTGATATAGTGGAAAGTATTTACTATATAATGATGGTTGTTCTAGAATAATTATACATGTTAGTAGATATATATAAATTTTATTATAATTGATGCTATTAGGCATTTAGTTTGATTTAAATCAGAATGTGCATCAGGACCTTTTAAATCTCTCTTTAAAAATTTATATTAAGTTGTAGTGTAACTAATCTATAGCTATATCAGTCGGGATGTCTAATTGATCAATCGGTGTCTAAGATAAATGGTTCATGATTGGTAAAGAGAATATGGTTTTTTAATTGGTTCTGTTGTCTGACCTGGCCAATTTATTGGTGTCTAAGGAAAGCAATAGGGGGACTCCCACTTCTCTCCCACTTACCTGGCCGAATTCGATTAATTTAATTCTAGATTGAAATGCTTAGTATTATATTCACTACATTAAGGCCTTCCTTCATACTAGGTTCTTATTACGTCCAGAATCATATTAGTTTTATTGTGTAACCACAAGAACTATCATGGGAATGATGTAATATTAATCTAGTGCATTGAGATGCTTACAGCATTTTGAATATACTGCTTTGTTGTGTAACCACAAAAGTAGTCATATTTCATTTTGACTGTATAGAAATGAAGGGTTCTATTTAAACTAAAACATTAAAGTTTGTTGTGCTAACACAAGGCTATTAATGTTTTAGAGGCAAAAGTTTTTTGAGAGTTGCATAAAGTGCAATTGGAAAGAGTTTCCTACCTTTGAACTTATAACAGGTTTGTTGTGCAACCACAAGACCTTTTTATAAGAAATTAGGATCTTATTCTCACTAAGAAAATCAATAAGAGGGTTATGATTTTTTGATTAAATAGTGGGAGACATAATTAAATTAAAGTCCTAATTTAATTATGTTTGTCATCATGAGTTGTTTGCTTATATATTGTTCTTTATTATGTAGATTAAATGGCTTCTTCACTTTCATTGCGTTCAATTTTGGATTCAAATAAATTGATTGATCAAAATTATGTTGACTGGTTGAGAAACCTAAAAATAATACTCAGTCAAGAAAAACTCTCCTATATTCTTGATGCCCCTGATCCCAAGCCATTAGAAAATGATGCCACAGATGAAGATAAGTCCACATACAAGATGTGGCAAAATGATTTCCTTACTGTCAAATGCATCATACTTGTCTTTATGAATAATGAATTACAGAGGCAGCATGATAGCATGGACACTCAATCCATATTGCTTAATCTAAAAGAGCTTTATGGAGAGCATAGTAGGACTGCTAGATATGAGATATTGATAAGTGGTACAAATATACTAATAAAAGTATTAAATTATAAAATAAATTAATCTATTTTTTTAGAAATTGATACTTTTATTAATCTTATGTAGGAAAGAAGGCCACAAATGTGAAGATCTTATTTTTTTGGTTCAGATGAAATAAATTTCAGGCAAAACGAACTTCAAACAAGCCCAGAATTCAATTTAAAAAAAAAAAAAATCCGATTCGGTTCAAACCAATTCAGAAAACTGGCTTAGTAGACCACCTGGCTCGACCGTAGACCGACCCACCGATGCAATGCAGATGTCAGAATGACATCAGCATTTTTTGCGTCATACGGTGGACCATCTGAAGGGCAATTTGGAAATTTCATATGAAGAAACGCGCTCTAATTGGCTGAAGAACACGGCGGTCCATGCAACACCGAGCTCGTGCATGGTCTATGTAGGGCAATTTAGAAATTTTGTTTGATCCAATGGGCGCCTTTCATTGAAACTCGATCGAATGATCGAAAAGAAGGCACTGATGAACGGCATCCGCAGCTCCCGATCGAGATCCAACGGCTGAGATTCATCCCGACATTAAACTAATGATCAGAAACCTTCTTTCTATGCGATTGAATAGCCCAGATTCAATCCAATGGTTGATCCAACGGTTCGCATGAAATCCGACTTGATCTGGGTTATTTTAAGAGGGTTTTTAAGTGATTTTTGGATCCGTTTGATCAACATCTAACGGCAGAATTATTCCAGATCTTAATTTGAGTTGTTTTGGGAGTCTTAAACCTAGTTTTTGATGGATTTTGGGGGAAATCAAACTCTTTATCTATAAAAAATCTATTATTGTCGTGAAAAAAAAGAATCAGAGAGAGAGAGAGAGAGGAGGGAGAAAAGAAGGAAGAGGGAAGAGAGAAAAAGAGAAAAAGAGAAAAAGAGAGAGAGAGAAAAAAAGAAAAAAAAAAGAAAAAGAGAGGAGAGAGGTAGAAAGAGAAGAGTGATTTGTGAGAAAATCAAAAAGGGTTTTTGATTTCTTTTCGACAATCAAGACATCGATCAAGGAGCCTCTTCTTCTTCACCAAGTTCTCCACATCAAGAGCAGCAGACAATCAATTTCAGCAATCAAACAGTCTAATTTCTCTATGCTTTTTATTTTATTTGCTATTTTTGAACTTGTTATCATGAACTAAATTTTCTTTTACTAAGGCTAAGGTGTAGCCACTCTTTTGATGCAATATTCAGTATGATTTATTTTTAAATTTTATTCATGAGGAGTATATAAATCTGATCTTAATGCTTTTAGATTACTGGCCATCTTCTAATTGATCTGATGAACATAGATGTTACGGACCAAGTACATCTATGTTAATGCTTCTTGATTATATACCTTGTATTATGAATCAAATTAGAATTCATATGCATGCGGGAAATTTTAGTGCGCTTTGGACGCAGCGTATTTTAATTAGAGGGTTTCACAAAACCTAATGCATTAATATTTATTTAAATTACACCTGGACCAAAGGGTAATTAATAAATATTAATAGTTTTGCTATGCCTGGACCAAAGGATAGTGAATAAATTAGGAGACTCCACCGTCACATGAAATAAAATTAATCTAAAAATCTGAATATTGTATTGACTGAGTTGGTGAACCGATTGCCTTAGTAATCCATTGCTCTTGAGTTTAAAACCCTAATAATTTACACTCTCTCTATTTTCTTAAAAAATTTTAATTATTTTTTTTATTTTATTCTTTAATTTCTTATTCTCATAAATCGATCTTCTAAATAAAGCATAGGAAAGAGCTTTTCAGTACTTATTTTCCAATCCTCTAGGGATGATACTCTACTCATTCACTTTATTACTTGATCGACTGGTGCACTTGCCATAGCTATAAATTAGCATGCATCAAGTTTTTGGCACCGTTGCCATTGTGTCTAAAATAATATTAAAATTTTGATCCTAGCTTTACTTTAGAAATTTATTTTTAATTTTTATTATTTAAAAAAAAAAATTTATTCAGTGCATGACACGTACTGGACATAGTAACTTACTACCTTTAGATCCAGAAATTGAAAGGACCATTAGAAGACTACAACAAGAGAGAAACATGGCAGCTGAAGATCCTAACGACATCAATCTAGGATTGGATATGGCGACTGAAGGACAGCATGAAGCTATTCGACCAGTACATCATCCATTAAATGATTACATCACACCATCTATAGCCGATGCAGCTTCGAGCATCAGGAGACCGCCTGTACGAGCAAACAACTTCGAAATAAAATCGACGATGATCCAGATGATTCAATCAACTGTCCAATTCAGTGGACACGTGCATGATGATCCGAATGCCCATATTTCTAATTTTCTTGAACTTTGTGATACTTTTAAAATTAATGGGGTGTCGGATGATGCTATTAGATTAAGGTTATTTCCTTTCTCTTTATGGGACAAAGCTAAGAGTTGGCTTCATTCTCTTCCTGCAGGTTCTATCACAACTTGGGATGTCCTAGCCCAAAAATTCTTAGCCAAGTACTTTCCACCTTCCAAGACTGCCAAGATGCGCAACGATATCACTTCTTTTATGCAGATGGACATGGAGACACTATATGAGGCTTGGGAGCATTTTCAAGGAAATTGCTGAGGAGATGTCCACATCATCAACTACCCGTATGGCTTCAGGTACAAACTTTCTATAATGGTTTATCTCCTACTAATCGTTCTATGATTGATGCAGCAGCAGGAGGAACCATTAATCAAAAAATGGAGGAAGAAGCCTTTCGATCTGATCGATGAGATGGCATCAAATAGCTATCAATGGCAGACAGAGCGCATGATGCCAAAAAGACTAGCAGCTGTGCAGGGAGTAGATTGCGTGCCAACCTTACTAGCTGAAATTGCAGCCCTTAGAGCCGAAGTCAACAACTTAAAGGGAACAGCTATGCATGTTCAGAGCATTACTTGTGACCTGTGTGGAGGAGGACACGATACGAGCAATTGCCAGACAGGTAATCCTTTTGCTAAAACAACTGATACAGCTAATTATATTGGTAATTTTTTCAGGCCGCAACAAAACAATCCCTACTCCAACACATACAATCAAGGGTGGAGGCAGCACCCAAATTTCTCATGGAGCAATCAAAATGCAGCACAACAGCCACCCCCGGGATTCCAAGTACCTGAAAAGAAGTCCAACATGGAAGAGCTGATGGTCAAATTTATGCAAAACCAAGAAGCAACTATAAAAAATTTGGAAGCCAAACTTAGGCAGGACCAAACAGCAGCAATTCGAAAACTTGGAGATGCAAATAGGTCAAATGGCTAAGATAATCTCCGAGAGACCTCAAGGATCCTTGCCCAGCAACATGGAGACAAATCCAAGGGAGCAAGTCAATGCTATCACCCTTAAGAAGTGGTACAAAGTTAGGAGGAGCTACATCAGAAGAAAGAGACTGAAGAGCCAACTACAAATAAGGAACCATCAACTCAAATTCGTCAGTCACCAAAACAACCAGCAGATGGATGGTCTCCAGGTATACGATTTGCTGATCCAAATGTGAAGCCCTACGTGCCGCCACTACCATTCCCAGAGAGACAAATACAGCATCCAGATAAGAAATTTTCTAACTTTTTCAAAATTTTAAAGAATTTACATATTAATATTCCTTTTGTAGATGCTATTACTCAAATGCCCAGGTATGCCAAGTTTCTCAAAGAAATCTTAACAAATAAGAAAAAGCTGAAGGAGCATGAGAGAATAAATTTGAATGAAGAATGCTCAGCAATACTTCAAAATAAATTACCACAGAAGTTAAAAGATCCAGGGAGTTTTACTATCCCCTGCATTATTGGTGATTGTAGTTTTGATAAAGTTTTATGTGATTTAGGAGCAAGCATTAATCTCATGCCTTTTTCTATTTTCAGGAAGCTGGGTCTAGGAGAACCAAAGCCTACCACTATTACTCTTCAATTAGCCGACAGATCCATTAAATATCCAAGAGGTATAGTGGAGGATGTCTTGGTAAAGGTAAACAAGTTTATTTTTCCTGTTGATTTTATTGTTCTTGATATGGAAGAAGATTATGATGTACCCCTTATTTTAGGGAGACCCTTTTTAGCTACTGGAGGAGCTTTAATAGATGTTCAACAAGAAAAATTAATTCTTAGAGTCCAAGATGAACAAGTTACTTTTAATGTTTTCAAAGATACTAAACATCCTGATGATAATCAAACTTGTTTTCTTCGTAGGCAGATGATAATTGACAATTTAGTGACTGAGTATTTTTTAGAAAAACAGATTTGAGGACCCTATTGAAGCTTGCATTGTCAAATCCAAGGGTTTTCTGAAGATGAAAAGTAACACAGATGCATAAAATTGCTAAGGGCCAGACCATATATCCACGCACATACAGACCACATTTTGAAGAATTAGAAAGATATCAATCATTTTCCAAGGCCATCAATTGAAGAGCCACTACTCTTGAACTTAAACCTCTCCTCTCATTCATTTAAAATATGTTTTCTTGGAAGGTTCATCCAACATTACTATTATTATTTCTCTTCCTTAACAGATTTAATGGAAGAAAAAATATTAAGGACTAAAGAAACA